>RJWT010000406.1:0-69673 GCA_004365215.1 Cuniculus paca
ATCTCTTGATCTTTTCAAAATATTTACAGCTCTTCTCCTATCCTTCTTTCTTTATAAGAAATATATTTATTACTTTTCTTTCCACTTCTAGAGTTTGAATATTTTGGAAGTTAGCAGTTATAAAATTCTCACAATCCATTACAGTTTACTGATTCATGTACTTTTCCTTGCATCTGTAATTTTTTTTATCAAATGAGTGAATGAGTGGTGTAAATATATTCTAGTCTTTCACCATAAGCATCACAGAGATTGTGTGTAAAGGTAGGCTTAAAAACAAAACAAGTTCCAAATTTTCATATTCTGTTTCGCATTATGATAAATGATATTAAAATACATCAGCTATGATGTCACTTTTTTTTTACTGAGGTGTCAAAATTTTTGATAGAAGACTTCTGAGTATGAGTAAGATAGTTTGTTTTTCATGCAGAATTTATAGAATAAAAGCTATTCTATGATTCTTGGACCTTTACCAAAATCAAGGCCTTAAATGGTACAAAGATTTGTGAAGATATGTTGTCAAAGAGGTTTCTTTTCAGAGCAGTGTTGTCCAATGGTGAATCTCCATTCTGTTAGCTTGAGAGAGAAATGGTATGTTCCCGCCCCTCATGTCTAGTTGGAAAGGATTTTAATGAGGCACCTTAGAATTTTAAATGTGTTTTCTTCAGCTGAATGTCATAAAGACTCATGCCCGACTCACATATGAGGAAAGCAAAGCAAATGTTGGAAGTCTGACTCCTGATTGTGAAAGTTTGAGATGATTAGAGATCGAAAGATTGCTTTTGAGAAAACTGCTAGGAGTCAATGTGTTTTAGCTGGTCTATACTTCAAGTCAAGGCAAAAGAGAAAGGCAGAATTTTCCCAAAACTGAATGTTGTCTACACAGGAGAAAACTGACTTGGAATCAATTTCCCAGATGAAGGAGGCTCGAAGAAGTTATTTGGACCAACATTTACACTAAAATAAAACAAAAATGCTACAGAAAATAGAAAGATTCTTTTTAAAAAGAACCAAATATCTAGAGATAGTAAAGATCTACCTACTTATAAGATAAAACATAAAACTGGAAGGTAAGATTGTACCCATTTTTCTTTGAGGATATCTACCAAGTGAATTAAATTTGAGTGAAAGTGATACAAGGTGAACACTAAAGAATTTCTGGGGTTGTCATTGTGGAAATTCAAATTGATGGTTCTTTTCTCATACTTCTGGAACCCCCCAAGAGATAATAGGGAATTAAAAGTAAACTGCCCTCATTCTCCCAGTACCATGAATCAGTAAAGAAGGTTACCTTAATACTGAATGAACAAAAGAAGGGAACTGTCAGAAAAGTTATAGCCTCAATGTAGTTCTCATGAGTTCTTATGAACCCAAATTTACTTAGATTGGTAGATTTCATATACTTAAGTTTTATTTAATTTGTTCTAGGCTGACAATATCCATAGGAACCATCCAGTGGCAAATGAAAATATTTTCTGTAGAAAGGTTATTATCTTATGCTCAAAGAATATCAGTAAATATTTTTCCAAAGAAATATTAAAAGATGGAGAACTGAAAGTCTAGTACGTTTTACTATGTTGAATTGGAATTCTAGAAGAAATGGACAGAAAGCATGGGGAGGAAGAAATATCAGAGAAAATATCAGCTGCAAATTTTCCTTAAACAAAAGGCAATACCAATTTGTGGATTCAAGTAAACCTCAAGCATGGTTAAGTAGAAAGAAACACCTGGGTTTATCATAATGACACTGCAGTACATCAAATAAAGTTAAGACCATAAAAGGAGTCCCAAGACAAAGATGAGTTATCTTTAGTAGTAACAGACTGACAGCTAACTTCTTCATAACAACAGAATCAAAACAAAATAGAATGACATCATTATTGTATTGAAAGGAAACATACTGAGGAAATCATATAATCAGTGGAAATATCTTTTAAAAGGATCAGTACATAAAGGCATTTTTTTTCCCAGAAAATTATTGAGGTTTTCATCAACAAATACTACCTTTTAGAAATACCAAAGCACTATAGAGTAGATCTTAGTAATTCAAGTTTTCTGGTTCCCTGTAATGATCTTATGCCCCAATGCATTGGATCCGACTGTGTTATTTTATCAGCCAATACACTGGAAGTGGAAGTGACATGTGACACCTCAGGGCAGTTGTGAACCTGGACTCCTGAATGGGGGCTGCTCCCTCAGCACTGATTCTGAAATGAAGAGTACATGAGCGTAGCTGTAGTTGGTCTGCTGTGGACATAAATGTGAAAGCCAAATAAACCTTCGTTGGTGGGGTGGAGGCCAATACAATTTTGAATTCATCGGTTATTGCAGCATAATGTGGACAGATGTCTGTCAGGCTAAAGGAAAATGATCCCAGATGGGAAGACTAGAAATTGAGGGAATGACAAGAGAAAGAATTTCCAAAAATATAGGCAGATTTAAATTAAATTGCTTGTTTTAGACAAGTATGAAACTTCAAGTAGAAATGCAGCAATCGGTAGTGATTATATGTATATATATAGAGAGAGAGAAGAGAGAGAGAATAAATGTAGCATTTGAAGGTCTTGGCATTGTCGGAGAAGAGGACAGAAATGAAAGAACTATAAAACTACCAATAAGAAATTATCAATAAGCCAAAAACTAGTTTTCTTAAAAGAGTACTAAAATATAAGAGCCAGGCCCGGTGGCACATGCCTGTAATCCCAGCAGTGGGGAGTTTGAGGCAGGAGGATTGATGGAAGTTGGAGGCCGATTTGGGCTACAAAGTGAATTCAAGGCCAGCCTGAACTCCATAGTGAAACCCTGTCTCAAAAAGACAAAAAAAAAGTATATATATATATATATATATATATATATATATATAATAAAATTTAAAAATACCAGATGAGATTAAAAAAATACACAAATAATGCCTCTAAGGACTAAAAAGATGATTGCCTCAGATATTTTACATGTTAAAAATAGCATGAGTGCTCTATTAATGTTTATTAATATTTCTTGCCTATGAATTTGACTGTTTAGTATAATGAACAAATTCCTAGAAAAGCAAGTTTACTAGTGTTGACAAAAATAGAATATATGCATAGTCTTAAACAAATAGAATATGTTCAAATATTTCTGTTAAACAAATTGAATATGTTAAAATATTTCTACAAAGAAAATCCTGAGTATAGTGGCTTTTTATTGAATTTTATCATACTTATCCAGGAGTAAAAATATTTTTATGTTATTTTTAAAATCTTTGGAGAAAAGAATTCATTCTGTGAGGTCAGCATTACTTTTGTATTGGAATTGTACATGGCCGTTATAAAAAGTGACTATTTTAGGTCTTATTCATCTAAGAACATAAATGAAAAGCTAATAAGTACAAAAGCAGGAAACAAAAATACATCACAAAGTTGTTTATTCTCAAGTTGTGAAGTTATTTGAACATTTGAAAATCAAACAATGTAAGTCAGCACAGAAATACAGAAGAGAAAACATGATTATGTCAATAGAAACTGAAAAATATTTTGGTCGAAGTCAATTTCTGATTCATGACAAAATTGTTCTGCAAACCAAGATCAGCATCTTTTACATGAGAAAAGATTATCTGCAGGTATTATGTAGCAGAATCAAGTTTAGGAAGACGCACTGAACATTTTGTACTTTGGGTTAGGAATCAAACAGTGATACACTGTCCAGCTGTTCACCACGTCCATTCCCTATCACATGGTGGATCTGTGCCTGTACAGAAAGGCAGGCAAGGAAATAAAAGACATGACATTTAAAACAAAATTTTCCCCATTTACAGATGACATAATTTCATTTGGAACATCAAAGTATTTCAATTAGTATGTCTAACAATAGTTTTGTAAGGTTGTAGATAGATAATAATATTCATTAATGATCTACATTTCTATGTACCTGAAACATAACAATTAAAATAAAATCATATACATTTTACTCCACCTTAAAAATATGAGGTGCCTGGGAATAAATCCAACAAAGGTGAGTAAGAATTCAGTAGAAAAAATATAAAAATTTATATTAAAGTGACTTACAGAACAAAAATTAATAGAATGAAAGACTCAAAATTATGAAATTCTCAATTTTGTCTCTGTTGATAGGTACAATTATTAAATTTCAATCCAAATCCTAGCAGGTTCTTTATCACAATTTACAATGACTCAAAAGTTATATGGAATTTCAAAAGGTTAAGAAGAGTCAAGACTCTTGGAAAAGGAACATAAGGTGGGAAGGATGGCTTCATGGGATATTAAGTGTGTGTGTGTGTGTGTGTGTGTGTGTGTGTGTGTCTGTTTGTCTGTCTGTGTGTCTGTGTCTGTGTTTGTGTACTCTAGGATTAAACTTGGGGCCTGATACCTGCTAAACATGTACTTTAGCACTGGGCCACATCTCTGTTGTATGCATTTGACAGAAATTTAGTGTGGGTCTAGGAAAATAAATGAACAGAACAGTGTGGTAAACTCAAGAAGAACCTCACATATTTATTTCATAGGTGAGAGGAAGGTCTGTAGATTAGTTTTAAAAGAGAAATTTTAAAATAAATAATACTGGATCTTTTGACACACAAATCAAAATAAGATTATAGTTAACTCCTACCTAAAACCATATGAAACCTAACTCCATACCGATAGGACTTAAATGTCAAAAGTAAAATACAAATGTCTGGAAGATAACAGGAAAATATTGGTAAACTTCGATAAATAATTAGACACATTTGAAATAACACTGAAATGAAACATTATATTCCCAACTGATTGGTGAAAATTGTAAAATCTGAAGATCCTAGTTATTTCTGTGGCTGTGGTAGGACTCATCACTGATGAAAATGTAGATTTATTTAACAATTTAGGAAGCAATCATGCTTTCTTCTGCAGTTGAAGCTGTGCCCATCCTCTAAACCAGCAAATTTACAGCCAAGGGTACTCTTGAGACACCCTTGGGCACGAGCCTCCTGAAGACATGTGAGTGGGAATGGTCATAGCAGAATTGTTCCTAATTGTCCAACAACAGAAAGAAGTCAAATGTAAATCAATAGCAGAATGGCATAGCATAGAAGGCACGAATACAACCATAAAAACAAATACACTATCTTTAAAACACATATGAATATCACAAAGATAGATAGCTTTGAGCAGATGTTACAAATCACAAAATCATATACACTGTGATTTCATTTATATGAAATTAACAAACATCCAAATTAAACTACTGTGTATTGTTGAGGGAATACACAGCTAGGTGATAAAACCCTAAAGAAAGTAAGGAAACATTGCTAAGATTAGGATTGCATTTACCTCTAAGAGGGGAGAAAGGGACAGTGATCAGATGGTACACATCTTGGATGACTGGTTATGAAATGGTTCATTAAATTTTCTTTCTGATTTAGATAGTGGTTATGTAAGTGTCTGCAATATACTAATATTTTTAAGATTAAATTTGATTCTTTTTCTTCATACGTTAAAGTTAGTACTTAAAAAAAATCCTAGTTAGGCAATCAATATATGTAAGTGTCAGTGCTACCTTGTTTCTGTGGTAACCCTGTAGGACAATTTTTGTAGTTGCTTTCTGCCTGTTATTATTTTGCAAACTATAGATTGATGAATTTCTCTTACTGTGGAAGAGAATTTGTGGACTCGTATAGTCCAGTGTTGCAGTCACTCGCTACATGTCACTATTGAGGACTTGAAATGTGGCCAACTCAAGTATATTTATATGACTAAATTACACAATTGATTTCTAAGATTTAATGTGAAAAAGAATGTAAATACTTCATTAATAATTTTTATATAGCTCAGATGCTCAAATGATATATTTAGGACACAGTGAACCATTACTAAAATTGACTTTATTTTTTTGTTGTTTTTGTTTTTTTCTGGAACTGGGAATTGAAGCCAGGGTTTTCACACTAAGGTGCCTCCTTAGCCCTATTTTAAGTTTGCATTTTGAGACAGGCTCTTGCTAAATTGTCAAGTGGCTTGACTGGGCTTGAACTTCTGATCCTCCCTCCTGCTTCAGCCTCCCACAGTGCTGGGATTACAGTCCTGTGCCATCATGATCTGCTAGAAAATTTTATATTGTGTATGCGCACATTTTATCTTTAAGGAACAAAGCTGATCTGGGTCATTTCATAGAAGAAACAATAAGTTACAAATAGTAAATTATTTGCTCCCAACTTTTTAATTATCTTAATAATAATATTTTATTTTTATTTTTATTATGTTTGCAGTACATAATGTTTACATTCCTTGTGGGGAATTAGTGCATGTATACAAGACATCCTGACTCCTTGTTTAATCTCCTTTCCCTCCTCTCCCTCTCCTCTTCCTCCATCTCTTGATCCCCTTTCCATTTGAAAAATATCTGTCTTCCTACTTCCTAATTTCTAGCCTTTGTTTTTTGTCTGTTTTATTTTTTATCTTTATTTCTTTATTTATACTTCAGGTTTCTTATGCAAGGGAAACCATATGATATTTAAGCTTGTGTATCTGATTTATTTCACTTAATATTATGGGCTCAAAGTGCATCTATTTTCCCACAAATGACTTAAGTTTGTAGCATTCCATTTTGTGTAAATACCACATTTTCTTTATCTATTTATTTATCGATAGACACGCAGGCCATTTCCAAGATGTAGTTATTATGAATTACACTGATATAAACATGTGTTTGCATGCATTACTATCATATGATGTCGTTAACTTTTCCCAGAAGATAACTAGAAGGGTAATAGCTGGGGCAAATGCAATTTGCAGTTTTAGTTGTTTGAGGAATCACCGTCTTGTTTTCCACAGCGGTTGTTCTAGTTTACATTCCCAACAACGATGTAGGGACTTATCCCACATAGCCTCCCCTCATTTGTTATTATTTCATTTCTTGATGATGGTCATTCTTTCTGGGTTAAGATGGAATCTCAGTTTTATTTTAATTTACATTTCCCTAATGGCCAGTGTTGTCTAGCATTTCTTCACGTATTTATTGGCCATTTAGATTTCTTCTTTGGTGAAATGACTTCATTTTACCTGCTCATTTTTTGATTGGGTGTTTTATTTGGGGTGGGGGTCTAATATTTTTTAGTTACTCATGTATTCTAGTTATTAGCCGACTGTCTAAGGAATAGCTGGAAAAAATTTTTTCCCATTCTGCAAGATTTTATTTTACTCTGTGGTTGTTTATTTTGCTGTCAGAAGCTTTTTAATTTCATACGAACCATTTTTGATTCTCTGTACTATTTCCTGTGAAACTAGGGTTCTGTTGAGAAAGTCCTTACCTATGCCTGTGACTTCAGAAGTTTTACTTATTCTATCTTATTGCAGGTTAAGTATTTCTATTTTACTATTTAAGTCTTTGATCCATTTTGATTTTAGTTTAGTACATAGTAAAACATAGAGGTCTAGATTCTCTCTTCTACATATGGATAGCCAGTTTTCCCAACACCATTTATTAAAGAGGCTGTCTTTCCTCCAATGTGTGTTTTTGGCTCCTTTGGAAAGATCAAATAGTTGAATGTGTTATTCTGCATCTCTATTATTTTCTGTTGGTCCTCGTGTCTGTTTTTGTGCCAGTACCATGCTATTGTCATCACTGAAGTTTTGTAGCATAACTTGCAATCTGGGGTTGTGACACTTCCTCTTGTTGCCTAGAATTGCTTTTGCTAGTCTGAGTCTTTTCTGGTTCCATATGAATTTTAGGATTATGGCCTGTGCCTTTTGGGGCTGTGGTCTTTGTGGCTATGTTTAGGCAATACATCATGGTAGGACCACATAGCAGAAAAAGCCTCTCTCTTCATGGCAGCCAGGAAGCAAAGAGAGAAGAGAAAGAGGAATGGAGGTCCCAGCATTCCCTTAAGGGCACATTCCATTGACACAACTTCCTTCCACCAGTTTTCACCTCCTGAAATGACCACTGTCTGTCTACCAGTAGCAGAACTGGCTGCTGATCAAGCCGTCAACAGGAGAGCCTTTGGGGGTCACTTACTCAAACTATACCCCAGCTTGTTCTTAGCAAGATGACTCACAGAATACATTTTTAGATGATTTTCCTTTATCATTTATATGGACTGCTCCTACCATAGAATTTTCCATTCATTTTTATATTATGTTTGGTTTGAGGCTTACTACTACTTATGTTTTTGTTTTACTTCTACAAATGTTTTCCAAGCTGCTGTGGGTAGATATGTTCGGAAGAAAAGTTTCTAAATATGAAAACATGCTTTCAGGGCCAAATTTTAAAATCATGCTACAAAACTTATGCCTTGGTAATTGCGATAGACACATATTTTGGCAGTTACCTGACTAAATCCAGTAGCCTTTTGAGGGAAGAGATTATCTTGTTCCTACTCCTGCTGTGTGGCCTACTCATGCTAATGTCTTACATTATTAAGTTGTTTGGTTGATATTTTATACACCACGATAATGCCGCTTTGTGTGATTTTTTTTTTTTTTTGCATAGAAAAAGAAATAATGGCATGATTTTCTTTTGTTTTGTTTTGGTAACAGGAATTGAACTCAGGACCTTGCACATACCAGGCAGATGCTGTGCTGCTGAGCTATATCCCCAGCCCAATGGCATGATTGTGTCTAGGATCTTAACAAATCAGTAACAAAGCAAAGGTCAAATTTAGAAAGGTATTTTTGAAGAAGTAATGAAATGGATTGTTTTACAAATTAGTAGAGAGGACTTTCAGAGCCCAGGCACACCTTTGGATAAGTTTGAAAGACTAATGGAGATAAAGACAATGAAATTTGTGCACTAACCCAATGGTAGTTACTAGCTACGTAAGGTGGTTGTTCCTTTGCATAGAACTGTAAGAAAAAGGAAATGTTAGAATAAATTCATACATTTTAGTTTTAAACAATGAATTTTTTGAAAGACAAGGCATAGCTCAGTAACCACTTTCTGTCTTAAACCCTAGAATTGGAAATGGAATATAGTAACTGAATAAGGTCAAGAAAAAAGTAACTTCTTTTGCAGTTACATAACCAGAGGGAGCCAGCATCTTGGCAATAAGGTTATTAATCAGTGTGGTAACCTACTAGGGATAGCTAGGGGTAAAATTACTCTCCTTTAAAGTGTTTAGAATATATAGTGTTTCATTTTGGTGGAGAAATGAGGATGTATGTATAAATTGATCTCTGCCTAGTGTCTTCTGGGATAGGGATGGGGAAAACATAATTTATTCATTTACTACTCTCTACTGATCTTTTACATACATTAAAGCATTTAATCATTATAAGAGTACTGTGAAGGCAGTGTTAATATGCTTTTATTTTTAATGAAGAAGCTGAGACTCTGAAAATTTAAGTAAATTGTCTAAAGTCACACAAATAGGGTCTGAATAAGAATTTGAATTTAATTATACTTATCTGCTTCTAAAGCCAGTAATGGAGCCCTTTCTACAAATTTATTCAAGTAAGACCTCTGTAGTTGATATGACGCTCTCACTTTGCCTAGCTCTCCTCGACACCTTACTTGGAAAATTATTGCTCTACAGTAGTTCATGAATTTATTAATTAGCTCTTAATTCCTTTGGTTTTGTCACTGAACTGGACATAACTGTAGTAACCACAAAAAGACTGGAACATGGCTTTGATAATCTTAAAGTTTCAACTGTGTCTTCTTAATGGATATGTGGTTAGAATGAGGAAGAGCTCAGCCTTGGTGGAAATTAATGCTTACACTCTCTTTATTCCTGTAATTTCACCTCAATTTTGTCTTATTTGACTAGTCCGTGTTTCTTTTATGCCCTGTTCAATCTGTGATATGCCAAGATATTTCTGAATCTCCAAAATAACCATGTTATGCACATTGGCTGTACTGTAAGCAGTTGATTCTATCTGTTGAGTACAGTACTGATGATTTTGAATTTGAAGGATTACTCCACTTCCCCAAGAGAAAGGAATAGTATTGGGGTGGGTAGGGCTTTTGTAATGTTCTTTACTGGTTTTTATTTCCATTTGGTCTCTGTGATGAATTTTTAGAATTTGTTTTCCAAAATCACTAGGCCGTGCGATTCTTCTTCTTTTTTTTTTTTGGTGCAACTCTATTTGATGCATATAACTTTTAATGATTTCTTTTCCTGGTATAATTCGCAGATTTCCTAGACACCATGGCTCCTGTGTCCAATTATCTGAATAAAGTTTAGATAATTTTAGATCATGTTAGTGTATTCCAGATATATTTTATTTCTTTTAAGTACACAGAGTTTTCTTTAGTCTTTCTCAATTCCATGGACGAATTTAATGCATATATTAATTATTCACAGAATGTAGTAGAAAATACACATTTGATGTGTGGAACTTGTCTAAAAGAAATTATGAAGCCAATTAGGGTGTCTTGTGTTTTCAGATATTCTACGGATTCTTTTAAAGGTACTTTAGAACTTGTGTTGAAGTTTTCCTTTCTCTAATAATTTTTGTTATATTAACTCTTGCTTTCAAAAATAACTGGAAGAGAGCCTATTGTTTAGTTTCTTTGAGGCATAAAATGTGAGTCACGAATGGTTCTCAAGAGTAACTTTTAATTCAAACATTTACTCTGTCATAATTCAGAGTTTTTATTACTTCAATGTTTTTCTTTTTGTTGTCTCTTTTAGTGGCTAAGGGTAAGGTAAATGTTTTCATGGACGTTAGAAAACTATGTGATGTATGTTAGAAAATGCTTACTTGTTTTTTAAGTAAGTGCATAATTAAAATATTTAAAGTATCATTTGCATGCAAACGAAGGCTAATATGCTTCACAGTTCTGATGACAGAACATGGTACAAAAATCATTAAGTCTTTTCTTCTGAGAATATCTTTGTCCTTCAGCTCTGTTATAAAAAGTTACTAAGATAGACTTTTAAAGAACTTTCTGTGGAGACTAATGAATTGATTTCTCCATCTTTTGAGGCAAAGTCAGACTGATAATAGAGAACCTTTCATCCAAGGTGATTTACAAACACTGTCTCATTAATCCAATAATTGGAAAACATTATTATCACAGTATTTCAGTGTAGAAAAGAAAGCACTAAGAGGCATTATTGTTTCGAATCATGTGGTGAGTCAGAGATCAAGTTTATAATAGAATTTTTTCTTTTGTTTCTGCTTTCACGGTACATTGCTGTGTCCTGTACATTTTGATGCTAAAAAAAAGAAGAGAAGGCTTCAGAATAGTCTCTTTTTAAAAAGTTATCAAGGAAACTTACAGATAATGATGTTAAGCAGAAGTCATTTTATTTTCTTGGGAGATAACAGGAATACTACTACTTTGACTTAAATGAGGAAGAAGTCACTAAATTCTAAAAGAGAAGAGGTAGGAAGTAACGGTAGGAAAAGCAGTTGGGTTACCTAAGAGTTAATCAGGGAGGAGATACTTGAGCATATCATGATTTGGACTTGTTACAAGAAAAAGTACCTGTGTTCTTTTGATAGACTTAAGAATGAATGGATGGAACAAGAAGAATGCAAAATGACTTTAAATACGATTTTGACAGTATAATCCATTTTGAATAAACTGATATGTCTATCCTGGAAGTTCCTTGATGTACTTGTTAGAGAGTAGATGTAAAAAGATATGGAAAATTGGAAGGAGGGCCATGTGACCAAGGACAACAACAAAATTAGATGTGACATTTACTAAGAATTTACCATAACTGTACCCTCTTTTTAATCTTATGGCACATTGTAAACTGCATAGTATTTTTATTCCATTTTAGAGATGAGACAGTTGAATTTTTAATCTTATGGCACATTGTAAACTGCATAGTATTTTTATTCCATTTTAGAGATGAGACAGTTGAATTCCTCGGAGGTTAAGCAAGTTGCTCCAGGTCATGCATTAATATAACAGGGTGACATGGACCTATGAGAACCAGGTCTTAAATAGAAGCAGCACTATAAAGTGAGGCTTCTAAAAGGAATAATCAAAAGATAAGTTGTGATTGGAGTGAGAAAAAATGGGGGGTGGGTGTTACTCGTTAAGACAGAGGCCAGGAAGAACCAAATTTCCCAGCTTCAATTTTTCCTTTTTTCATCTTCTATGTGAAGGAAAATGATCGCCAGACCAAATAAAATAATATTAATAAAGAAAATGTAGAAATTCATGATTTGGAAGATTATTGCAGGAAAATAGCTGCCACAAAGGAGTTTTAACTTGGTGGTGCTGATCTACAATGAAAGGTGCACGGCCTTTGGAGAAGCCATTTGTAGGTTGGAGTCTTGGCTTCTGAAATTTTTTTGCTTTAGAACTCAGGCAAGGTATTTAATCTTTCTGAGTCTCAGTTTCTTTGCTTGGCTCATTAGTCAGAGTTTTCCAGAAAAATAAGTGAAATTCATTGCTTCAAAAAAGATTTATCATAAGATATTGGCTCATGTGATGGCAAAGGCAAAGACATCTCATGATCCATCTTCTAATACCTGGAGACCCAGGAAGGCTGGTGCTAAGTGTGAAGGTTTCAGAGATGCAGATTCCCATCTGAGGCTGATGTCCTGAGAGCTAGGAGCACAGAGAACAGAAGACTAACATACTGGTTCAGTGAACCAGGGGAAGGGGGTCTTCTTTATTCTGCCCTTTTTTGTCTATTCAAGCCCTAAAAGGATTGGATGATGCTACCCACATTGGGGAATATATACCACTTTATGTGATCTACAAATTTAAATGCTAATTTTTTCCAGAAACATTTTCACAAGTATATCCAAAAGTAATGTTTAATGAGATATCTGGACATCCCATGATCCTCTCAAATTGGTGCATAAAATTAACAATCATACCTGACCATTAGGAAAAAGTACATCAGCCTCCTAGAAATGAGTAAATAAAAGGAGATAACTAATGTAAAGTGTCTAATAAATTGTGACTACTTAAACAAATAAGTATTATTCCCTTACACTTCTTTCCAAGACTCTGATGACTCATATCCCAATTTTTTGCAAAACATTACACTAAATGACTGTGGCTAATCTTTAAATAATCATGGAAAATAGGAATTGACATGGTGAAATGTCTCATTTCCCAAGGAGGCAAACAGATAAATTAGTTAAACTACAGCCAACAAATAAAAACCAGGCACAATTGTAGAATTTATTTTTGACAGTGAATCTTAGTTGTTAACTTGATTGACTCGAAAGCTGCCTATGGGATTAGTATAGCACACATCTATGTGTGTCTGTGTGGATTGTGGAGGTGCGACTTTATGTACTACGTCTGATCCCTGACCCTTTTGTCTCTGACACAGTTCACCTAGTTCTCAGCTGCCATGAAATAAGCAGCTTTGCTCCACCAAGCCTTCAGTCATGATGTTACTGCCTTGGAGCCAGCTGACCATGAACTGAATCCTCTGAAACTGCCAGCCAAAAAAATTGTTCTCCCTTTTAGTAGTAGGTGTCAGGTATTTTTGTCTAGCAATAGGAAGGCTGGTTAATACAGTATTATTTCAGAGATTTTCATCATGAACCTTACAATGCAATAGCTCCCTTAATTAAGCAGCGACTTTTTTAGCCATTAGCATTCTGCTCTGCCCTACACCTGCAAGATGCGATTGGAAAATATGATGAATATTTAAAAATTTTTTGAAAAGTTTATCACAGTAAAAGACATGTTGCCATGAATATCCCTCAAAATATTCTTCCTCATTTCGAACACACACATCTCATCATTTTTGCCACTTTGTGATGTGGTTCTGAAAGTCATCTTTCATGAATGTCTTTAGTTGGGATATCATGGTTGCATTGATATCCTGAATTCATTCAAAAAGTTTACGTTTTATCATCTTTTTCACTTTGGGGATTGCTACAAGATCTCATGAATAAGGTGAGTGAGGACGTACCGAAATGCTTTTATTAGCCTTTCTTTCCACTGTATGATATTCAGCAACAGTAGTAACTCTATTTTTTATCACATCTGGGAAACACTCACCAAAAAGGTCTTTACTTCAGAAAGTGGCAAGAATAGTGAATCTGATTCAAAGAGGAACATTTTGAGGAGTATTAATGACAATGTGTCTTTTACCGTAATAATTATTTTTTAAAAAATTATTCAGTATGTATTATGATCACCTCTTGTAGTGTGACTTGACCTTACATGCACTTGCAGGTGTACCTCAAGTTTCTAAGAGCAGGTGTGAAATTAAGTTTGGATGCAGATGCTGAGCTGTAGCTTAGAACTCTGAGTCTTGTTTCATATTCTTGTTGCTTCATTTTGGCAGCCACACCTAATATCCTAATTTTCATAGGACAGAAATGAGGAACTGAGAATCCAGTCTTTAGTGGAAAGACAACTAATATACTTTCATGCTAAATTGTGAAACTCCATATAAGGGTTGGACATGATTGTGAGCCTGAAACTGGTAGACTTTTAGTTCCTGTTACATGATTCCTAAAATATAACCTACATATTGATTTCTTCTTCTTACAGACTAACTGGAGTTAGTATAGTGTCTGTTCCAAATCTAATTCAGGATGAGTGTTTCAGTTTTCTCATGTTGCATGAGAAGTCAACTCTGAGTTAGTGGTGTCACCTATTAACCATGTGCATGGCCTGCATGACTTGGGTCTGCTCCACAATGTCTGAGGCTTTCGTGGGGAGTTTTGGAAGCTGGTAGCATCTCTTAAATGCCTGAGTTATCATTTGGAGGACCTTTACTAAGAAATCTAATAGCTGGACCAAAAGGAATTGAACTTGGCTGTGATGGCCAATAAGAGTACGTACGAGTGGCCTCTTACGGTGGTCTTCTTACAGTATGGTGTCCGGTTCTGAGAGGTAGTGACATGAGTAGGGGCACAGAGAATAGACTTTCCAAGAGAGAAGCTAGGATTTTTGTAAAGTCTTTTTCTGACCTAGACTCTGAAGTCCTGGTGCATTAACTTTGTTACATTCTTTCTTACACTAATAAACTGTGTTCGCTTTCATCAGGGATTAAAACATGGAGCCAAGACTAGTAAATAGTTTCCTCCACAGCCAGTCTGGGTACAAGGGCAAGGTAGGAAATTGGCAAAATCTTGTTATTGAAGATCTTGGAAGGTCTGGGGTGGGGACAGTTTTGTGGCCATGTCTGGAAAAAATACAACCTGCCATACTGTGATGTCTTTGGTTAGTTTGTTTAACTTTTGTTTTAGTTGGACAATGAGTAAAGTTGAAAACCTCTAGGAAAACCTATAAATTATTTCTTGTTATATATTTGAGCTTTCTTATGCTTATTTATGGTGGCAATGGCAGTTTGATTATGAGTTTTAAGATCTCTATTGCTTCAGGATATTTTTGTAAAAGCTGTGATGCGTAAATACTCAAGTATCCTATCAAATAGAAATGTTGTATAAACCAGAATGCCAAATATTTTATGATACAGAGACAGTAGATATATTTGTCTACCTTTACTCCTTAATACTGACACAAATTTATCGTTATGAAGCGTCTAGTGTCTTTTTCATAGCTCCAGTGATTCATTATCTCTAGTTCTGAAACAATTGTTTTAAAATGTTCTGGAGCTGCTGCTGTTCATCTCTCTTATTATATTAAATTTTTATGTATAGAAATAGTTTCTTTTCAGTTGAGAGTTTATAGTTACAAGAGTATGAAAATCTTTCCAGCTTTATAGTGAACCTTTAAACAATAGCGAGAGTTTGAAAAATCGCTTAACTAGCAGTTACCATCATGTTGAAATGAAAAGAGGTAATATTTATTGCAACTCTACCATTTAATCTTTGGATTCACTGTGCAATCCTCCAAGTCCATATTCATTGCAGTGAAAAAAAATACTGTGCTCTGGTGATATTCAGTGTCAGGTGACTGAAACATCTTGTTTAGCAATCTATCTTTTCAATTCTAGCTAGTGATTTATTCTTAAAGAAAAATATTGCAATAAGAATAGTAATTTTTATTACTTCATTATGAACAAAAAATGATATTATTTCAATGTTTTATATTCAAAGGCTACAGAATGTTTTCATTTTACTTTTCCTAGCACAGGTTTCTTTCTGGAGAGATCAAACATGTACAAAAAATAAGTGGCTCTATAGTGTGTAGTTTTCTGACCTTCCATGAGGAGGCAAATTTACTTACATTGGCCCTCTGCTATTGATACTGGGAAAAGAAATGCTCAACCTATTAGATGTCTGGTTTGAGTTTGTGTTCTCTAAAATTGAAGAATGAATTTTTGGAACAATGGAGGTTAAAAGCAGAATATATTTATTGAGAGAAAGAAAGCTTCAGTCTGAGAGAGAGACAGAAGGGGTTCCAAATGGATTGCTGAGGACCCTGCCTTCTCTAGGGATTTTTATAGAGCAAAACCATGAGGTGAGGTGGGTCCAGGGTGGGGAAAAATGGGAACTTGCAAGGTAGGCGGGCATGGAGTGAGACAGAACTATGGTCAACCAATAAGATTATGAGTGCAATTACTCAGGTAAAATTTTGCAAATCAGGATCAAATGGGAAGGCCAGTGAATCACATAGCAAGTGGGCATGAATACGGAACAGGGTCTTTGGCTGTAGGGGGTTGTGTCAGTGACTCTTGGCTTCCTCAGGGTAATAGAGACCTATTTAGGATGTGGGTTTATTTGTTTGATCTTTTGTCTTGAGGTCTAGTCCACAGTGGGAGGTGTCTGTCTCCTCAAAGGTTACAAGATATCTGGTCTTCTGCACTGGCTCCTTCCAGGGTCTAGCCCTATCTGACTGCATATAATATTTCTAACTAACTCAGTTGCCTGTAACACTGTAACTTGAATATTTCCCCCAGAATTTATGTGTTGGAAACTAAATCCTCAATGTAATAGTGTTGGGAATGAGACCTAATGGGGTGAGTTTAGGTAATGAGAACAGAACCCTTGTAAATATATTAATGCCATTTCTCTTAGCTTGTTTTGAGCATCTTTCACAGCATACATGATGCTGAAAAATTTTATAAAGAATAGAAATTTGGGGGCTATGATTCTGGAGACTGGGAAGGTTAAGGAGTGAGCATCTGACAAGGGCCTTTTGTGTTCTGTCATTCCATGGCAATAGATGGAAGGGCAAGAGAGGACAAAAGGGACTAGAGAGAGAGAGAGAGAGAAGAGGTTGGTGAGAAAGGGATTAGTGTGTGGGGGGTGGGGAAACAGAGAGAGGAACTGACTCATTCTTTTACAAGGAACCCATTCCACGCTCACGTTAATGAACCGAGTTCCATAATAATGGTATTAATCTTTATGGAGGCACAGAGCTTGTGGCCTAATCACCTCTTAAAGGTCCAATTTCGACATGAATTGGAACCATGAACCACAGTACAATTATAAGAAAGGCTTATGGGAATAAAGATCTAAACTTGTCTTGGACTTCTGGATCCTAGAATTGTGCGCCAACACAGTTTTTATTATAAATTACTAATCTCAGGTATTCTGTTTCAGTACAAAATGGACTGAGAAACCCTCAAAGTTTTTCGACTTTTGTCCTGTCCTCACTTCCAAAAATTTTTTTTTTCAATTTTCTTTAGTGTGCTCTTCACTGTGGTAACTACACAAATTCACAGATTACATTTCCATGGTTACAGTATTTGCTTTCCTCTTTCTATGTATAGGCTCCAAGTATTCTTTCACTAGAGTTACCTCTTTCAAGACCACCAGTCAAAAATACTTTTTATATATGTGTGTGTGTGTTTCTTCCCACTCAGGATATAGCAAAGGAGGCCTAGAAATCTGCTTTTTAAGTAGAATAAGTGATTCTGATATAGGTGCTCTGTCAACCACACTTTGAGACATTCTGCTTTGTGAATTGTGGTAGGCAAAATAATCTTTTTTTCAAAGAAGTCTTCATCATTGTCTTGGGAACTCATGGAGATGATATATTATATGCAAAAAAATTATGGCAGCCGATGGAAGAAAAGTGCTATTTAGTGAGTCTTGGGGGAGATTATCCTGGATTATTTGCTCACATCACATGGAATTTCCAAAATTTTTAAAGGTGAAAGAGGGAAAGGGAAGAGGAATCAAACAGATAGGAAGATATGACAAAGAAATAGGTATCAGAGTATTTCTACCTGAAAAAGACTAGACCAACCCTTGCTGACTTTGAAGATAGAGGAAGGAAGGTATAAGCCAAGGAGTGAAGGTAGATGCCGGAAGCTGAGAAAGCAAGGAAACACATATATCCCTTGCACTATGTTAAGTTTCTTCAGCTTTTATAACAATGGACCAAAAACTGGACATCTTAAACCCACAAAAATGTATTCTCTTACAGTTCTAGAGGCCAATAGTCCAAAATCAAAGTCCAGCAGGGCTATCTTTGCTCTGAAGCTCTAAAATCCTTACATCTTCCTAGCTTCTGGTACTGGCCATTCATCCATAGCGTTTTGTGGCTTGCAACTGCATCACTGTGATCTGTCATCACTTGACATTCTCCCTTTGTGTCTCTGTCTTTATATGGTCTTTCCCTCTTTTTATGAATTTATCGGTCATGGAGAATTAGATTCCATTCTAATCCTAACTTGATTATATCTTTGAAGATCCTATCTCCAAATTAGATCTCATTCACAGATATCATGGCTTAACACTTCAGCATACAGAGTGATCAAAATACAACATGAATATTTAAATTTAAAAGATGAGTGCAGGAGAGCCAGGGATCTAGCTCAGTGGCCTAAGCGCCTGCCTGGCAAGTGCAAGTTCATGAGTTCAATCCCCAGTGCCGCAAAAACAAAAACAAACAAAAAAAAGATGAGTACAGGAAAAGACACATTGTCACCCTCCCTCCACCTTACTTCCCCTTGCTTTAAATGCACCTATTTAATTGTCTTGCCAGTTTCTGAAGCAATTCCAGAAAACCCTTTTAATGGTGTCTTTATAAGATGTGAAAAACAACACTGTGAATGCTGTTGCCAAGTGCCATCCAACAGAAAGGAAATATTATGTCCTTTTCTACCTTATTCACCAGATCTGGCAACCTGTAACTTTTTTTCTTAATTAAGTTTATTAGTACATTTTAAATATACATAATGATCACTTTCAGAATAGGGATTTTGTACCTGCGTATGACTTATCTCAATTTTTTTTCCCACTCGCTTAACTGTCCTATCAATCCACCTTCCCCTTCTTATTGCAAAAGCTTGCTTCCATTTTTTCCTTCTTTTCTTAGTTTTTTCTTTTCCCTTTCTTTCTTTCCGTCTCCCCCCTCCATTGTTTCCCTTTCCGATTAAGCATTTTCTTTGTCTTTAAAATATCTAATATACATTCTGGTTCTTGTTTACACTTTCCATTTCTCACACCAGTAGGAGCAAAGCAATATTTACACTTGTGTATTTGATTTATTTCACTTAAGGGTATGGTATCAAGGTCCACTCATTTGCCTATAAATATCTCAAGTTATCCTTCTTTGTGGCTGAATAGTTCTCCATTGTATAGAAAAATGACATCTTCTTTATTCATTCATCAGTTGATGGGCATTGGGGCTGTTTCCAAGATTTAGCCATTACAAACTGTGTTGCTATAAACACAGTTATGCATATATCACTGTAGTATGATTCTTTTAATTCTTTCAGGAGAACATCAAGAAGGGGAATAGCTGAATTACATGGAATCTCTAGTTTTAGTTTTTGAGGAATCTCCACACTGATTTCCACAGTGGTTGCACTGGTCTGCACATCCACCAGCAGTAGAGAAGTGCTCCTTTTTCTTTTTTTTTTTTTTTTTTTTTTTTTGCGGGACCGGGGATTGAACTCACGACCTTGTGCTTGCCAGGCAGGCGCTTAGACTGCTGAGCTAGATCCCCAGCCCTGTTTTTGAGACAGGGTCTCCCTATGCCATTCAGGCTGGCCTTGAGCTCACTTTGTAGCCCAGGATGGTCTTGAACTCACAACGATCCGCCTGTCTCAGCCTCCCGAGTGCTGGGATTACAGGCATGAGCCACCACGCCCGGCTAGTGCTCCTTTTTCTACACAGCACTGCCAGGATTTTTTATTGCTTGATTTCTTGATAATTGCCATTCTTTCTAGAGTGAGATGGAATCTCAGTGTTGTTTTAGTTTGCATCTCTTGATGTTTGTAATGGACTATGAACTTCGTTTGGTACTGGACTGTGGTGATGATTATGATCCTAAATAATCACAGGGTTGTCATACAAGGGAGAAGAATTGATTACAACCGCTGTGACACCCTGGCTAAAATAGTACAATTAGCAATAACATTAGCATCAAGCACAGCCTAGAAACTGACAAACTGTGGTAACTATTAATTTGGTACCTTTAACTATAGGAGCAAGATCGACAATTATGTAATGAAATCCAGCATAAACCAGGAACTTTTGTGCAATGGCTTTCCCCTTAGTTGAGTTATTTTACCCTGTAGGGGGGTCATTTAAGAGCAGTAAGAGTCAAAACAGAAAGATAATTGAAGAGAAATAAAGGAGCATGGCCGGAGAACAAAGAGTGATCACCCAAGCTTTGGGAAACTGGAGAGGAAAATAGGAGAATGAAACAGAGTGAAAGAATGAAAAGAATGAAACAGAAAGCAGAAGAATACCAAAACAAATCAGGAAGACTAGAGATATTGTTCATTTGGTAGAAAATATGAAAAAAAATCAAGAAAGTTGAGCGAAGAGACAACAGAGGTGAGCACAAAAAACAATAAATGAAAGCCTAAACAAACAAGCAACAAATAAAACTCAACAGAAAGGAAAATGAAGCAAACACAGGAAGAGGATAAAATAAAAAATAAAGATACAGTTCCCCTGCTGTACACAGTTTGTGGTAGTGTCCAAGCCAGAGCCCAGTGCTGTGGTGGGTGACCCCAGCAAGCCTGCAGTAGTGCTGGGTGCAGGCCTGATCCTGATCTCCAGAAGTGGGGGCTGGGCTGGTCTTCAGCCAATAACTCTCTGCATGTCCCTCAGTGGCCTGCCCACTCCTTATCCTGTTTGTCTCCTTTGCTCTCTTGAGTTGCTGGGTGCCCTCAGACAGAGACAGCCCAAGGCTGCTCCCAGGCCCTCATACAGTTGGCTCCTCCAGGTCCTTGTGGAGCCTCCTTGGCTCCACTTCCACTGGCGCACCTCTGTCCTTTCTCAGTTTGTTGCCAGTTGGGGTGGGGTGGGGTGCTGTGGGCTGACTCAATGATCCTGCTGCAGAGACAGAGGAAGGCTGCTCGTTCCCATTCCAATTTCCTTTCCAGCAGGGGAAGTGACACCATCCCAATCCTGCACACTCTCTCAAGCCACTGGTTGCTGGACAGGAGAGTTTGCACTGGTCCACTCTCTACCTTCACCAGCCTGTGACCTCTGGCTCTTCCCCAAAGTCAAAATGACCATGAAAGCAAATGTTTGGACATTGAGGCAGTCATGACAGTCGTGCAACTAAAGGCACAAAAGAGGACTTCCACAGCTGCTTCCGAAATACTTCAGAAAGATGGGATAAGAGTGTTCAAAGTGAGGGCAAGTATTCTGAGGGGGGTTAATGGCAACATGTCATTACTGTGATGCATTTACACACTTACCGAATTTTTAATGTGTATCATTGTTGCTGCATACTGTTCACCCATAACACTGCGAGAGCCTCCAGAGGTCACAGCACAGTCATGCATCCCATGTTGGATTCTAATTCCAAGAGTTTAAACAACTAAATTTGCCATCACTTGTTAGCGCTGCCATAGAAAACTAACTCGTGGTCTAGCAAGATGCGTTCTCATCTCTGCAATCCTTTAATGTCCTTGCCAAATTCTATGTCCTGTAACATTAACTTGTTTACACACCTCTAATTAAATACTAATCACTAATCATCCTCTTACTGTTTTATTTTATATCTCGCTAATGCTAAAATTCTTGAGAGAAGAGATGATTTATTTATCTTTGTACCTTCTTGCACCATGTAGCCATTCAAAAAGTAACTAGTAAGAGTTTTAAATTCTCATTCAGAATATAATTTCTATTTCCTAGTGTCAAGTAATTGTCTCAGAATAAATACTTTGAGACTAAAATGTAAGATATTTACATTTTTATGTTTATTTCTTTATATAAATATAAAAAAGAAAAAAATTCTTAAAATGTAGTGAAACCATTTTATAGTAGCTTAGTAACTATAAAGCATTGTAACTATAAGTACTATAACTATAAACCTTTACTCTTCCAAGAAAAATGAAAACAAGACTATACTGGTGCTGTGTTTTACATTAAGTTTTATTGTGAGTTCAGGATATCATGATAAAAAGAGCAACAGCATATGAATTTTGTTATTGATGGTGTGGCTTATACTCTGAGTGATCTGCAAGTGTAACCCAGGCATCCCGTGGGCCGGGAAAAACTTCAAGCTATCATGCATCAGTCTTGGTTTTATGTCTAGTTGATTCCACCTGCATATTCCTGATTAAATATTTCTGTAAGATATAGTTAATATCAATTTTTATTTTTGTTTTGTAGTTTCCAGCTCTTCTGTAGAATAGTAAATGTTTGAAGTTCATACATATAGAAGAGTTTGAAAGAAATCGTTGATGGGATCATCTGTGAGTGTCTGTGTGTTGGCTTCTGTAGGTTAGCAATTGTACTGTATCAGATCAATTGAGGTTTTATAATTTGTCCTTGCTGAAGATTCTTACTGCGTGGATGCTGATGGAAAGCTCTTAAAAGAATTTTTCACTACCAGAAAGATTTAAAGTAAATAAGAAGTCCATTATTTTTTGTTTAAATCCTAAGCAACCATTTATTTAAGATTTTGCAATTTCTGTGCTATCTTTCTAACACCTTTTGAAGAAAGGATTTTAGGAAGAAAACCTAAGACTGGTTAATATTATTGATGGAAAAAAGTAATACATTAATTTTACTACTTCCTTTTCACTATGAGTCAGTGACAGATAAACTATGCTTAGTGTTGTGGTTAACAGCAGTAGCCGTAGCAGCAACAATAATAAATTTTCACTGAAGAAATTAAGGATCCTTGAAACTATGGAAGCTGTCCAAATGCAGATATAAAATTAGAGAGAATCTGAAGGAAAAACAAGACATTGAGTGTTCATGCCATTAGAGATTGGTGACAGAACCAACAATTGAGATGATGAAGGACTGTTTTCTATTGTGTGCAATAAATGCAGTTATATATGACTGATTATAGTATATATAATATCTCAGTAATTCAATTCAGATTTGACTTTAAAGTACAGAGTAATATGTTGTAGATATTCTACACAAATACATGTTTGGGTAACTGAAGATATAATCTCATTGTGCATATATTTTCTCATTATTGAATATAATAATAAAATGATTTCTAGTGTTTACACAAGAAAGTGTAATATGTTGGGCCTTCCCAATTTATACATTTATAAATTGCAAATTTTTAATCTCTGAAAATGATTAAAAAGTTTCAAAATCTCCATGAATAATGCTTTCAACAATTTGATTGTTGTGCAAATACATTATGCTAGACACTACCGTAAATGACAGCACCACAAGCAACCTATTCATATAAGCTGTATTAATCTAACAATAGCCTGTAAGATAGGAATTATTATTTTCCACATTTTCTGGGTGAGGGCCAGAAATATAGGTGATTGGCTGGAGGTCACCTGGTTGGTGAATGTTAGAGATGGAGTCAACAGATATTTACTGAGTGTTTGTATGTGTGAAGTGCTGAAGATCCAGCAGCAACAAAACAGATTGAAAATAAAAAGACTCAGTTCTAATTTAATTTACATTTGTGAGAATCATTTTTCCAGGAAAGGGGGTTATTTGTCAGAAAGTGAAAAACCATCCTTCAGTAAGACTCAGAGACAATTATTGCTAATGTTACATTTGTTTTCACTCTTTTTCTTCCATATTTTTATCTCTGTCAAATCTCTTTCCCCATAAAAAGGAAATTAATTCTTCTGCATCCTAATCATTTCCACTTAGTGATCAGACGTCACCTATATATTGTGCTGACCCTCTGATGTCTCAGAAAACTAAAAGCGAATGTTTAGTCATTCAGGTTTTAAAACAAATTCTGACAAACTGCATTACCTACGCTCTAGATCAGTGCTGTATTTGAGGCTTTGTGGACTATATAGAGTCTGTGAAAACTACTTCACATTGTAACCTGAAAGGAGCCTTGGACTGCATATAAATGAAGGGTTTTGGTCAAGCTTGGTCTTGCACAAGTTATGGTTTGCCAACCCTTGGTCTACAGAGTGGTATCATCAGGAAAAAAGGGGTACCTTTTCTTAATTTGCATATGATGCCATAGTGCCTAAGATAGAAGAGGGCCTTATTATGGGGGAGGGGCTCCCTTTTCTGCTTAGACCTTCACCTATGGCCCTTTAAAATCTCCTTTTGGGCCCGGGGATATAGTTCAGTGGCATGGTGCCTGCCTGGCAAGCGTGAGGTCCTGAGTTCGATTCCTGGTTCAAAAAAAAAATGTCCTTTCTCCAGGGCCATCTTTCTTTAGCTTCTGGATAGTGTAACAAACTGTGTAGGGTGATTTCCTGTTAGCAGAGCTTAGGGAAGGTACCATTCTGAAAGAGCCAATGGGTCTTTCTTCTTTTAGTCTCACTACTATCTCCTTCCAGCTGTATCCTGGTGTATGTATGTGGGGATGATGATGGTGATGGTGGAGATAAGGAAAAAAGTATATCCCATAGAGTATTTCATACTGTCTCACATTGATTGAATATACTTTTATTATAAAGTAGATAAATCATCAAGTATGGAAACCTAGCACCAAGAGAGTGACTTTAAATATAGTTAGCATAAAAAGAATGTGTTAAAAAATAGAACTCTCTGATGATACAATAATCTACTTTCCAAGGTTGAGCAGTCTCTTTTACTTTACGTGTTCATACATAGGCTTGATGGTCATATATTTGAGATGTTTCAGAGGCGATTTTTCAGTTGAGTCATATATTAGATGGACTACAGATTTCCATATTCCATCGATGTGCCAATTGGCTATATGAACATGACATGGATAATTTGGGCAAAAGTCACATTCCTATGTCATACCTCCAGAAATTTATAAAGTTCCACATCATTAAAGCTTCAGACAATATACAAAGCTTAAAGTAAAAGTACATGCTGGTAGCAATCCCAACAGTTGAATATTATTTCTGCTAATATTTTTGTTTATATTATTTCATAAGTTTATAATTTTGCAAAAATTTAAGCAGTATACACATGGTGTTTTATTCTCTATATATGCATACATATTTATATTTATATATATGTAATGTATATTTAGTCTTAACAATGTGATAGGAAGACATTTTTCAACTCAACACATAAAAGCAGATGTATGTACATGGTGGTTTTGGTGTCAAGTGCAAAAATGGCATCTCAGTTCACAAATTTAATTCTTTCCATGACTGTGGTTGCAAAGCTTGTTCCACAAATTTCAATTTGGTTACAACCAGAATTGTGGAAAGAATTTAGTTTGTGAACCAAGGTACTACTATACTGTAAGCTTTGAACATAGTTTGTCACCAATTCCATAATTTACCGTGATAAAGAATGTGATGGTGAACATGTATATGATGTTATATAATAAGTATGTGTTTCTATGTGTATTTATATCTACATCTATATCTATGTAGGTATATATATATATATATCTTTATGCACTTGCTGAAATGCTTTTGTCAACTATGGAAACAGCTTTAAAAGTTTTAAAAGGATAAACAATCCTATCTTTTATTGACATAAGCCTTAACTGAAACTTTTTAATATAAAATTTTATTGAGCTTTATTTCTTCTTCGTCTCCTTCTCCTTCTCCTTCTCCTTCTCCTTCTCCTTCTCCTTCTCCTTCTCCTTCTTCTTTTGTCTTTTTGAGACAGAGTCTTGTTATGCAGTTCAGGCTGACCTTGAGCTTACTTTGTAGCTCAGGCTGGTCTTGAACTCGCATCCATCCTTCTGCCTCAGCCTTCTGAGTGCTGGGATTACAGGTGTGCACCACCTCACCTGGCTTGAGCTTTACTTCTAATATAACTTAATTTTTAGTTTTTATTAGAAGGGAGGAATAGAGGCAACTGAGAAATATCCGAACAACTTACATGTCATACAGTTCATCTACTTAAAGTGTACAATAAAATGACTTTTAGTATATTCAGAACATTATAAAGCTGTTGCCAACGCAGTCAATTTCAGAACATTTTCACAACCCTCAAATTAAACCCCATCTTTCTCATGATTACCTGCCTACAGATCTAGGTAACATATACTTTGCTGTGTAAATTTGCCTATTTTAATCTTGTCAAATAAATAGGTTAACAAAATATAATTTTTGTGGCTGATTTTGCTTAGCATATGTTTTCAAAGCCCATGCACTTAGAGTGTGAATCAGCACCTCATTAATTTTTCTTGCTGCCTAAAATTCCATTTTGTGGATATACCACATTTTATTTGTTCAGTCATCATAAAGGGAATATTTGGATGTTTCAACTTTTTGCTGTTATGATTAATCCTGCTAATAATATTTTTCTTAGACATATATTTTCTTTTGTCTTGTATAGATAACTTTGAGTAGAATTCCTAAATCCTACAATAATTCTATATTTAACTTTCTGAGAAATTGCCAGATTTTTTTTTAAATAACTGAACCATTCCACCTTCAACCAGCAATAAGTGAATTCCAAGTTTTCTGCAACTTTGCAGACACTTGTTACTATCTATCCTTTCATTTATAACCTCTCACTGTGAAGCACAGTCTCATCGTGGTTTGATTTACATTTGCCTGATAGTGACAAACATTTTTTCATGTATTTATTTGGCCATTTGTGTATGTTTGAAGAGATGTCGTTTTTCAGTTATTTTTATCTTCGCAGGAAGACAAATGCCTGACACAACTTAAATGAGATGTTTACTTTGTTTCACAGTTTTTAGAACTACAATTCAGGTGGCTCCAAAGTAGGATGGCATGACAGAAGAGGAACAGCTCATAGCATGGTGGCAGGAAGCAGAATTAAGGGAAGAGGGAGAGATACTGACCTTTCTAGGCACACCCTCCGTGAACCACATTCTCCAACCATCTTCTCCTTCCAGATCACATTTTTCTAAAATCTCAATGCTAATCTACTGGTGATTAACATGTCCCATGATCCAATCACTACCCAAAATTCCCACCTATAAGCACATGAGGCTTCAGAGGGGCAGCTAGATATAAACCATAACATATCTGTTCATTCTTTGCCTATTATTAAATTGAGTTATTGTCTTTTATTATTGAAGCATTAGAATACTTTGTAAATTCTACATACAAGTCCCTTATCAGATCAAAGATGTATCTTTTCTTCCATTCTGCATGTTTTTTTTTACTTTCTTATTATAATTCGAGGCATAAGTTTTTAAAACTTTTAATGGAATCTAATCTACTTTTGTTGTTGTTGTCTTTGTTTCTGATGTCATGTCTAAGAAATGTTTTTCTAACTCAAAGTAACTGTGTTTTCTTCCAAAAGTGTTACAGCTTTAGTTTTTATCATTAGATCCTTGTGCCAATTTGATTTATTTTGGTGCATAGTGGGAGTGTGAGAATGAGTCCGAGTTTGTCTTTTGCATGCAGATATTCAGTTGTCCTAATATCAGTGATTGAACATACTAATACTCTTTGGCTTGTCATGGCACCCTTGTCAAAAATTGATAATGAATAGGAAGGCTTGTTTCTGAGCTTATGTTATACTTAGCTGTATGTCTATTTTATGCCGGTGTTACAAGTGATGACTTCTGTAACTATAAATTATTAGTAGTTTGACTTTATTCTTTTTCAAGATTATTATTTTGGGTCCTTCCAGGTAACATATGAATTTTAAGTTAAGCATGGCAATTTCTGCTAAGAGATGAGTTTACATTTTGATAGGGAACACTTTGAGACTCTAAAAGTATCAGGAGCTATTATCATCTTAATATTAAATCTTTTGACTCATGAACATGGACTTTTTTCCATTTATTTACATCTTTAATTCTCTCAACAATGTTTTATAGTTTCAGTGTACATGTTATACTTTCATTAAATTACTGCTAAGCATTTTTTTCTTTCTGCTGACATTATAGATGGAACCATTTCTTCAATGTCATTTTCAGACAAGTCATTTCTAATGTGTGGAAATAGTTTAGAATTCTGCAGATTGAATTTAATAGTTGATGAACTTGTTGAATTTACTACTCCTATTTTGAATGGATTCTTCATGATTTTCTCTTTTTTATGGGTACTAATAGAAAATTTACAGAAATAGCTCAAAATTTAAGCAATATTAAACATGAACTTGCATGTAGGAGAGCTCAGAAGAGCATAGTGAATGGATAAAATCTACTGTTAAAAATGCTACAAATAGAGCTAACGGTATAATTCAATGGTAGGGCACTTACCTCGCATGAATGAGGTCCTGGGTTTAATCCCCAATACTGAAAACAACAACTACAAACTAACAATTACCAGTTAATTGCCTTCAATAAGAACTTCACTTGTCTGAAAAAAGTCTAATTGCTGATGTTGTCCAAAAATATTTTAATACATTTTTAAATAGTTATGATAAATTTGAACTGCTGAAATTTCACTGAAACATTTTGATGTGCATTAATGCTTTATGTCCTTACATTTATATTTAAAGCTCACACACAAATGAAAATGGAAACTGCCAGTGCCTGATTATTGTTTCTTATTTTTCCACTTCTAGTCATATATTTAGGTACCTTTTAACATCATGGGAAAAATGTTCAAAAATGCCAGTAACAAAATTTTTTGAGAATGAAATATTTTCATCATAGTTGATTCCTAAGCAATTACTAATCATGAGTTACCTTGATAATTTTAGGATGTTAAAACAACTTTGCATACCCGGGGTAAATCCCACTTGATTGTGTTATATAAGCCCTTTCATATATTTTGTGTCTATGTCCATAAGAGAAGTTGATTTGCGTATTCTCTCTTTCCTTATCTTTTGTTCTCTCTCTCTTCCCTCCTTCTTTTCCTTCTTCCTTCCACTTTTTTCTTTTTTAAAATGTCTTTTCTGCCTTTAGTTTTATTTTATACCTGAGTAACATTGGGCTTATAGAATGAATTGGGACATATTTTCTCCTTTTCTATGTTTGTGAAGATTTGGTATGAATTTTTCTATAAATAACCAGTCAAATTCTCTTCAGGACTAATTGTGGGACTAAATTATGATTAGAGAATTTGTGGTTTGTTCTCATTCTAGTGTTTGATAAGGTGCTCACAGGGGCAGGAGCCTCTAGTCTTCATGGCTTGCCTGCTGGTGTGTGGTAACTTTGTACTTTGAGCAAGCTGAGGCAAAGGCAATTGGGGACCCATTGTTCTCAGCCTGCCACATCTGACTTGGATGCTCCACCCTTAAAGTATGGACCCGCTCTAGAGGAAGCCCCTGATCCCTTGGTTCATATGTCTAGAATGTAGCTTCTGCAACATGGAATTGAGGATGAGGAGAAGTACTGGCATCCTGTCCTTCCAGATTAGCTATGGTAGACCCTGACTGGGAGCTAATGGAAGAGAAAGTCCTGAGTTCCTCACTGCATATACTAACCTATAGTTCCAGTTGTGCTGAACTGGAGATATGGGTAAGTGAAGGAATGGTTTGTGTCTAAAATATCACAGATAATCTTTGTTCTTATTGAGATTTAGTAGACTTAGATTTTTTTTATTTGTTGTAAATTGTTAGACAATTTCCAAATACTGTGTTTTTTGTTTTTATAACTTTTTACCAGTAATTTTTTTGAGAAGTGTTTTAGTCGAGCTTCTGATACTCCATTTTAGACATACTCTGAATCCCTAGGTTAGATTTTCATTCAGTACTGAACTTACTGTCAAAAAATAAAAGTTTCTCAACATTTTGTATAATGGACAAATTTGGAGAAGGGCGGGAAAAAATGACTCCTATGTTCTTTCTAATAAAAAGGCCCTAAATTTAAGTGTGTATCTTTTAAATTACAAGCTATGGGAAAACCAAGGGCTCATGTAAATAAATAAATAAATAGATAAATATTTAATTCCATCTACTGAATTACTCTTCACCTCCCACTTGCTTGTAGTTTTGTGGGAACTAATCCTAATCATTTTTCCTACTTTTATTTTGCCCTATTCTCCCTCTGTAAGGTAAGTCCCATTCCAGAACAGAACAAAAGCAATAACGGTTGGTCTTTGGAATATGCTGTGGATTTGGCAAGTTTGAATATTTTAATATACTGTACAAGGTTAAATGTATAATGAGAATTAGAGAATTGAGAATTAAGGTTAAATGGAAAAGTCACCAGTTCAAGGGAGAAATTATTCCTCATCAGTAGCAGATTATTTCTTTGTGCTTGTCATTGTCAGATTTTGTCAGTCTTAAAAAGGAGCTTGAAATCCTGGTGTATGTTATATGAAAGCTCTCAAATTTATAGTTACTGTCAGCTAATTAAAAAGCAACGAGAAATAAAACAGTAATAATGACAACCAAAATCTCGCCAATCAAGCAAGACTTACTGCCTTCTATACTAGGCTATCAGATCAATTAGTATCCACTTTAATAATCTGTCCTTCCAGAAGAATGGAAATCTGCCCTCAAATTGCAAAAACTTATCTGACTAATCTGGGAGGGATGTTGGCACTAGTGATTTTTTAGGTTGAGTACTCCAGGTGTTGGGGAATTAGGCCAATCCCCCTACTCTAGAATTGGCAGCTACTCAGGATTAAAGGGTCTCACCTAAATCATGTTGTTACATGTCTGATTAGAATATGAAAAATACTTTTAATCTTATGATATTAGTAATATTGTCCTGTTTTTATTGTACAGTTATTCATAATTCATTTGATTCAATTTTGTGAATACAATACTTTAAGGAATATAGATCCAAAGGTAGGCATTCTTTCTTGATTAGAATTTTCCCAATCCATTGGGAAAATTGTGTTGCATTGTGTTTGCTCTGAATTAAGTGGTTAACAGGTATTTTTCATAGTTCTTTAGGGGTGCAATGTAAGAATTATTATCAGATGTTACAAGAGAAACATATAATTCTGAACTAATGACCTGATAGATAAAGGGATAAATAGCTGCGATATAAAAACCAGCTCCCAAGGACATAATTATGTTATTACTAGCAAACAGAGAGTTTCTGGTTCATTAAGTAGGAAGGGCAAAAAAAGTGCAAATGATAAAGGTGAAAATTTAATTTTTTCACTCATTCACATATTTTTCCTCCTGATCAATGAAAACAACAAGGAGGTTTTCTACACTAAATGAAGATATAAATGATGAATCCTTTCTTAAATCCAGGGCCATGCATCTGTCCTCAAGTGTTTTATTATGTGGAGTTTGACCTTTATTTAAAGAGCACCTCTGTTTGATGATAATTGATGATTCTTTGAGTGAGAGTTTATGACAGTACCTTTACATATTAAAAATATTTTCCTTAAGGTGAAGATGCTGCCTTTTAAATTTTGCCCTAGCTTAACCTTTGGAAATACCATGTCAGTTTAGTTGCATTTATAGATTTAATTAACATGTTATGGGCTTTTCTGGGTCATTAATAGAGATATGGGGTATGACCAGACTTATTTCTAATCCTGATAATTCAGTAGCTTGTTTAACCTAATTAATCATGCATTTTTCCTTTGTGTCTTGTTGATTTTCAGTTTGGTTTAGTAATCATAATTCAAATTCACTACAGTTTTGAGGTTCTTTATGTAAATGCATTATCTTAATTACTTCATTGGGGTTACTTTAAGGTGTTACTACAAAATAATGGTTTTTGTTTTGTTTACTTAAGCATACCCCATCTGCCTGACTTCCTAGGGCCTCATGAGGTGAGGCTTAGGAGGAAGCATAGTGCATCACGCATTAATGTTTACTTTAATAATGTTCCAAGACACAGCTCGATGTGTCCTCCAGTACTAAGGGTGGTGGACAGGGAGTTATTTAGTTGAAATCTCCTACTCTGGTTTCTGGAAGCCTGTTCTCTTTATGCCATCTAAGAAGCATCTCGATAGGCGAAAGACAGTGTAAACTGCTTCTGAGTGTCATAACCAAGCAATGCTGTGATCCTAATAGATTCTATAATTATTAAAGAAAAATTTTAACATTCAACCACTTAATGCATCCACATATTAACTTTATATTAATATCTAGTAGAATAAATACAGCACGGCATGCAGCCTCCAATATCTATTTGAAATAGTTGTAATTTCAGTTTATGTATGAGTAGTTGAACTAAATACTTCCATCACTTCATTTTTGAGGGAGGCAGTATAGTATCACTAATAAAGTCAGACTTTAAATAAAGCCAAATAAAGATTTGGTGCAATTCCCATCTATAACTGTATTGTAGTTTTTGTCTCATCACTGGGGAAAAGTAGCCAACATCTACAACTCAAGGAAGAGGAGATTTGTTTTGGTTCATGCTTTGAGTTCATGGTTGGTTGGCTGCGAGGTAGGACAAGATAGATGGCAGAGGGGCATGGTGGAAGGGAGCTGCTCATGTCATGTGTGGTGGCCAGGAAGCAGAGACAAGAGAGGAGCTGAGGGAAGGAGTGCAAGCTGCCGGATCAGTGTCCTGTCCCTTCCAACTGGCCCCACCTCCAAAAGTCAGAATTTTGTGGGACATTTGATATCTAAGTAGGCCCAAGAGCACATTAATTCATCCATTTCCCTATGCATAAAATAAGGATGATAACCACAGAACCTGTCTATTAATTTGGGTTGTTGTGAGGTTGAAGTAAGTTACTGTGTGTGAAGCACTTAGAACCTTCCCTAATGGAGAATGAACCCTCTATGAAAGTAATTGTTATTGCACATCTTTCTATTTTGTTTTTTTCCTTTAGTAAATTCAAGGCCATTTTTCTCAGGCTTCACCCATTTCTCAGTTTTGTCTTTGATAATCCAGGTTTTGTCTATGTCATGCTGTAGGCTATAAGAAGCTTGTTATTCCCAATGTGCTGTCCTCAGAACCTCTGTAACTACTGTCCAGTAATAGCAAATGGGAAAAAAAAAACCCCAGCTCATTAGAAGTCAGAATCAGGCAAGTTTGGAATTACTTTGGTCATTTTCAGCTTATTTCATAGTTTGGTAGTTTCTATAAAATCATAGCATGGTAGGAATATTTGGAAGTCAATTTTTAATTCATTTTTGCAAAATATAAATTGATTCTCTTCACGTTTTTCTTATACTTTTAAAAAGTTAACCCAGTATGTGAGATGATTTAGTGTTTTTGCAAACCTCTTCTTTTGTAGGGGCTGAGAGATATTTTCATCTCTTAAAATTCATCCTAATAATTATAGATAAACTATATTAAGCATATACTATATTATAATGCCTGTATTGATTTATTTGACCTTCCTAACAGTCCTATGACATGAAAAAATAGTACTCATGTGTGTTTATGTGTATATATGTATATATTTATGTATATATGAATGTGTGTGTGTGTGTGTGAGAGAGAGAGAGAGAGAGAGAGACAGAGAAAGAGAGATATTAAGTTGTGTCAGTAAGTGGCAGATTCAGTATTCGATTCTTGGCATCTGCCCTCAAATCTCTTTGCTACATTCTTAGTGGAAGTTGCCACGGTGGGCTGAGAATACTGAGGTGGATAGAGTCTGTCACAGATAAATGCTTGCTAGGTATTTGTTAACGATAGCCAGTACTCCATTATTGGAACTCAGGTGACTTCACACCTTTTACTATGACTGCAAAGGATGGCAGTGTACACATGCAGAATGAATTTTCATCAAGAAGCTAGTAACAATTCAATAAGCAATAAACACTTGATAATTCTGGGGGTGAAAGGCATTCTTATGTATTATGACTTTCTAAAATAAGAGAAATCTATGAATTAGAAAGGATCAAAATACTATTTCACCAAGAAAACCAAAAAACACTATTTCACTCAATTCCATATTGCTCCTTTACATTTTAGTACTGTGTGAGGTAGTAAGGATTTAAAGAAAAGAACAGGTAGTATGAAACCACTTATAATCCAAAGAAACTGTGTGGTGACAGATTCTTTGTATTTTTTTAAGATTCTTTGTATTTTATTTTCACTGTTTTGTTTTCTAATTGGTACATTGCCCTCCTCTCAGAATAAGTTTCCCTTTCTGTCATGGAAGTTATGTAATCATTAGCAGAGAGGAAATATAATTTATTGTTTGAGTGAAGCCATAGTAAAATTGTCTGATAAAAAGTCTACCATTTCGTGCTTCCCTTCTTATGGTGGCAGTACCTGACCAGCTTTTCCGTGCTGTCTGCAGTGATGATTATCCAGGTAATGTTGTCCATCGTGCTGTACACAGGTGGTGGACAGATAGGAAAGGGAAAAGGACAGGAGTGAGGGAAGAGACTGATGAGAAGTACAGCCCACTGTTAATCCTCCTGGAGGAAAACTCTCAAAATTTCTGTAAGTGGTTTACTGTTCAAGGAAGAATCATAAAATGTAAGTAATATGAGATTTGAGTTTAATGAAGAGGGCTGTTATAGGTGCATTCTCATTTCCAGAGAACTAGAAGTTATTCCATTCCTGTTGTTGATGTTAGCCAAAGCACATCACATGCATGTTTATTCTAATCACCAAACTCTAGGGATAAAAAACATAATAAAGCTGATGCTTCTAAAATAGAGCAATATTTCAGCAGTACTACTTGAGAATTTTTTGCTTTCCTGCCACTCATTTTCCTTGAGTAAATTTGGGAGAAACAGAATTCTCTGGAAGGTTCCATGTAAAGACTGAACAAAAAATAGAACGGTCAAACAAAGCCACCAGTCTCTTTCTGTTACTTATACTGCTTGAGGTGTATTTATGATAACGTTTTACCTTTCAAGAAGAATGTAGTTTCTAATTGATTCTGCCTTGTTCTGCACCTCTGCAGGACACTTATTAAGATGGTTGATGACTATTATTCACAATGACTTTTAAGTGTGATTAAGGCTTTTATTCAGTTTGAACAAAATGATTCTAGTTTTCTAAGACATCTTAATAGGTTTCCTCACTGATGAGTGATAAAATACAAAGACTTTGGTCCACACAGACAGGGCAGAGACATTTGAGCAAGCTTCACTCATTTACATGGATTTTTAATCTCTGGAAAATTTGCTGCTGTCACCTCCTTGACACTTTATTACTCCTCATCCTATCAAGATCTGGTTTTCTCTTCCCAGTAGCCCATTGAAACTACTTGGCAAAGATAAAAATCATCAAATCCAGTAAGCATTTCTTCAGTGTAGTACTCACCTCCCTGCATTTCTTTGCTGCATTTAGCATTACTGATCATTCATTCTTGGAACTTTATTTATTTTTTGATAGCACTATCTCCTGTTTCTCTCTTGAATTCTTTGATTAATGTTTGCTGGTCTCCCTTTATGAATTATGATTCATTTTTGCAACAGCTGCAAACAGAATGCAGCTTCCCTGTTCTCCACATCATACCTACCCCACACTGCTTGGTCTGTGTGCCTTGGTTGTTTGTACCCTTGCGTCTGGAGTTGGAAGTCATAAACATAAAGACAGGCTTCATGCGTTGCTCTACCTTGCCGCTGTCCAATTTTACATCTGAATTATTTCTTCATTTTATCTACTCTTCTACAGTCCTGCATATTGTGAGTGTTCTCCTTTTACTGATTTCCTTGCCTCCTGTCATTTCCTCCTTAGTTCTATCTTTTAACATCAAACCAAGGCAAAAGCTGGTCTTGCTGTTCTCTTACAACCTTCAGTGGCATCCTTATGCCACTGAATAAAATCCAAGCTCTTAGCATAATGTGTAAAGTCCTCCAAGGTTTAGCTATTGACTACTTATAGCTTCAGCTGCATTTGCCCATATTCTGCTTCCAACGCTACGCCAGCCAGTTGTGTTCTACAACTTGCACATGGGCTGCTACTTCAATCTATGCCTTTCTTTTCAATACTTCTGCTTGGAATTCCCTAAACCTCCTTGTTTTTCTTGTTCATATTCCTGCTTTATCTTTAGGGAATTCTACTCAAGCATCTTTACTCTAGGAAATCTTCCCTAGACACCGTGTTTTGTAATTTCTTAACCTCTTGAGTATATCATACTTACTACGTACTTAAACTCTATGTACTCAATTTGTTTCCCTCATATAAACATAACAATATTAATGAAGTAAGCTGGTAAAATATAAAGGAAAATTTGGGAGGAGTTTGAGAAATGGTAACATTTTGCATTAAATGTTTCTTATTGCTCCTTATTGCTAATATTATAGTAGATCATGACAGTATGTATGAGAATGAAAAGCATTTTGTTCAGTACCTACCATATATAATTTCTGTAGTTCTGGATTTAGTACTAACAAGTAGATAAAGGAGCTACTCATTGGAGATGGGTAAAACTGTTATAGGAAGAGAACAGATAGAACAATGGTCCCAGTGTGACTTACTGTGATCATGATTTATATATGATGCACATATCAATTTAATTAAATGTTCCATAGAAACGAGATATTTTTTCAATGAAAAGTACCATAAAGGCTCTGTAACTCATCTTCCCATTCAAGTGAGTATTTTGCTAAGCACAAAGCCTGGCATATAGTAGACAGATATCTAATAATGGAGCAATGATAATTTTTTCTTTTGCATCTAAAGAAAGAGAAAAAGTGACATCAGTTTAAAATAAAGAAACCTTGTATGCCTTGGCTTTGGTAACAGTTTCTTGTGGCTAAAGGTTGAACCAAACTAAACCAAACCAAACCAAGAATTTTTTTTTTATTTTACTGTACTCATTTTTTGTATCATGCTCTAATTTCAACTTTTTTAAAAAGAAAATTCGAAGGTGAAACTTCCTTTTTTGTAAGTGTAGATTTTAGGGAATAGTCCTATGTGTAATTACTAATATTGGTAAATTAAACTTCAAATTTTCTTACACTGATAGTGTTATAAAAAACTGTCCTTCATCTGCTAATATATGTAATTTAAGGTGCCATGTTCAGTTTGAGGTGATAATTACTATTTTTTAAAGAAATGATTTCTTGTAATTTATGCTAGTTATTTCAATATCATTAGTAAGTCCACTATTTTTTTATTTATATATTTTTTATTTATTTATATATTTTATTTGAAAGAGAATAAATCAAAATCACTATTCTTAAAACACTATTCTTAAAACAGAGTAATCTAAGAGATGGTAATGAGTCTCTCAAATATTGAACCAGGAAGAACACCTTGCTAAACTTAGTTTATTATTCTAGTGCAAAAGCTTGAAAACTTTATAAAGGTGTATATAGAGTACAGAAAAACATTTATCATCCTTCATTGAGGGGATTTGGAGAAAAGTGAAATAGTGTTAAATAATTTAATGGAATTAAAATTAAACTATTATAAGTATCATTAACCACAGGCTAAGAAATAGTTTAGTGGTCCTGAAGAGAGCCATTTGAGGTTTCAGAGTTAAGGATCGCACAATAAAATGAGTGTTACAGGAAGATAGCTGGCTAGGAAAGTGGGCCTTTTCCTTAGTCTTTTTCTGTGCTATTCCCATGTACTTTATGAAACTTTGCTTGTTTACTGGTATTCCAGCAGACCAGTAAACAATTTTCATAACATCTCTATTTCTCTCTGTCTTACTCAGATATATAATTTGATTTTCGTGATTCCTTTCAGCCTGCTTAGCTACTCCTGTGTGTTTTTCTAGTCCTATGCAACCTTTCTGAAAAATACCTTCTTCTCCAGACAGCTTCTAAAATGTCTTTAAGAAGTGATTATAAGAAGGTTAAAGAAAAATACTTAGTGACCAAGAAATCATGAAAAAGTACTTTGAATATTTTGTGTGCCTTAGAAAAAATTTTTCAAAGTAGTTCTTAGAGGTGATGATACAGTTCAATGTTGTTAAAACACATATACAGAGGTATTGAAACCAAGGCTTTACCATGTCTCACTACTTAAGTGAAGATAATTTTGCAACTATAATCCTACGCTACTATTTTCTTCCACTCTGAAAGGTTAATGTTTAGAAATTTTGCTATGTCCATAGGCGACTTGATTAGTAAACACAGCCAAATGCCTCAGCTTGTGTTATCCTGAGATCGATTGATGGTACATCTCACGTTCGTTAGAGGAAATTCCGAGTTGTTTCAGCAGCCTCTTTTGTCTTCTACCTTATAGCTGTGTATTTATTCTTCCATAATGTTTATTTCCTACTGCCTTACCTAACACCTATTTCCGTTGCTTTGCTGAGTTCATGTCAGGTAGAAGTATACTTTATGAAAAATAATTAACTGGTACCAAATATATCATTTACTTTCAATTTTTAAAGGAAGTATTATTAAGGGATTTCTAGTGATTTACTTAAAAGTCTTAACTCAAATAATGATTGGCTTTTTCTAGATCAAAGGTCACATGTGGGCAAGCCACAGGCTTAAAGCGGAACATAGATGTATTAAATTTCATTTTGAAAGTGTTATAAAACTTTTGAATCAATTGTAAATATTTTACATTTGGGAAATTTTATATGAAAATTCAAATTACTGGTTTTATCTCTTCCCTTGACTTTCTTGAAATATTAGAATATTTGGCAAGGAGGCCTGCATTCTTACACAGATATTGGTTTGTTAGGACTAAAGATTTTAGAATTTCAGTTCTCTCATAACAATAATACTCAGTATCCATGCCATAATCACTCTCATGATCTAGGGTCATTGTTAAAGAAACAAATGGTTCCTGAAACACAATCACTGATAATAGAGAGGGCTACTAAGCGGCCACTGGGTAGGTTAGTGGACAAAGTGTGGATATTCTGGGCAAAAGGATGATTCATGTACTGTTTAGGATGGAGCTAAAAGGTGTGAGATTTTAGCATGCTACTCAAATTGTCACGTAATTTACAACTTTAGGATTTGTTTATTTCTGGAATTTCCCATTTAGAATTTTTGAACTGAGGTTGACCCTGTAACTAAAAGTACAGAAATAGGAGCTACAGATGGGGGGTGGGTTTTACTATATTGGCAGTTCCCTACTTATCTAATCCTCATGTGCAGTCATCCTTGTTCCAGTAGTTTTTTCAACTGATTTTTGCTAAAGATTTTTGGTTCTCAAATTTTAATCTGCTATGAATCACCTGAGATTTTGATAAAATGCAGATACTTAGATAGTGATGGGTGGGAATGGAGTCTGCATTTCTGATAGTTTCCAAGGGGTGTCAGCATGAGTGAGGTTCCAGACCTTTGGTTCTGGACATATGATTTGTGTCCAGAAATATCAGCATCTCCTGAATCATAACCTTCCTGAAACTCTGCTGGTGATTCGATGCCCATTTGAAAGTCACAATTCTAAACTGTCTTGGGTAAGAATATTATTTATAAAAACAGTGAATTTGGAGATTATAAACCCTGGCTAGATATTAGAAATCATTCAGGGAACGTTCAGAAAAGACTGATACTTAACCCCTACCCCTGGAGACTGGAGAGAAGTTAGTCTGGAGTGAGGCCCTGGCATCAGTATTTCTAAAAGATTTTTAGTTCCTTCTAGCAGAGCACAGCTGAGAATCACACTCAATGAAGAGATTTTCTTGGCACATTAGCTAAATGTTCAATAGCATTCCTGTCAAAAAATTTAAAATTGTAACAATTAGAACTTAAATTCATTTGTTTTTCCTATATCACCTGAAGAGCAAAAAGTAACTGACTTATCATGTTCTTAATGATCACTGGGTCCTTTGATCAAATATGATATTTCCTACATCATCTCTTCACAAGTTATTTTTGAAAATAACTTGCTTTTTTTGTTATTGTTGAAAGCATTGAAAGATAGTCTCACTATCTCCTTGTAGAGTATTACAGAGTATTAGACTTTGGTGCTTTATGGTTAGGAAACATTTCTTGTTAATTCTGTTGACTCAACCTCGCAGATTAAATTGTGCATTGTACAACTTTAGAAGGGCACATTAGCTAATGTTTATAGTCGTCATAGATTTGTATGTTTATTAAGACTGTTTTCTGGAAGATGGTATGACAGTGACTTGAGTGAGAGGTCACTTTTTGTTTTTTTGTTTCTTTGTTTCTTTGAGTTCAGGCTCACCCTAAATTCCCTGTGTTTAGTCCAGGCTGCCTTTGAACTCATGGTGATCCTCCTGCTTCAGTCTCTTGTATGCTGGGATTACAAGCATAACCCCACCATGCCCTGTGAGCGGTGACTGTTTCCGAATTGTATTATAACTTCATTTGAGCTAACCCTAGAGGTATAATTTATTAAATATAACCATTGTAATCTGATGATAAAACAGATTTATCTCTATTGAAAAACTTACTACTTTCCAAATGTTTGGGAAATGAGCACTGGTTCTGTTCAGTATCAGTATCAAACAGTTGACAAGCTTCAGAGTAATAAATTTAATAATTAACTAGGTAATATATTAGTAAACTTACATCAGTAGGCATCTAGTAAAAATCATTTGAAGGCCAGATATTAATACTTTATTCATTTGATTATTGTAGAACTATTTTTAAAAGTTGTGTTTCTCATATACTATGTTCTGAGTTATGGCATACTTAAGAAATAACCGTATTTCTACAACATTTTAGAGTATTCAAAGTGCTATTCCAGATTAGGCCAATATGCGAACCATAGCCTCAGAGAACACAATTTAGGAAAGGAGTGAAAATAGAAGAAAGGAAGGAAGGAAAGAAGAAAGAATCAGAGAGGAGGAAGAGAGCAAGAGTGAGAATGCAAGTGACAGAAGAAAGGTCATTTGCCTTGGAAGGTAATGAGGTTTCTGTTTTTCTTTCTTTCTTTTTCTGTTTAGAAAGGCAAATAACGTAAGCTAGAACTGCAAATAGCATGGATCCTTTGCCTTTGGGCTTAAAGTGTAAGTGACTGGCTTGTGATGCCACTTTACCACCTGCTGTTATATTCAGTCAGAGTGGAAATGAAGCATTTGTGCATTGTAGCTGTCAATGCTGCATCATATATATTTTCTTAATTTGAGAATGTCAGCAGAGCATGGTTTGTGTCTGATCCAGTTTGCTCACTGGTTATTGGTAAGATGTGTTTGTGTACAGAGGAATACATTTTTAAAGTTTTTCATTAATACTAGATCACATGCCATATAAAATACAGGTTCTCAGTAGCCAAATTTGTTTTAGATAGAGATTTCATTATATTTTTACATGAACTTATTGGCACTTAAGCAAAGGAATTTAGTGCAAATTTATTCAGACTGTTATTTAGTTTTGGTTTTTCTATAAAAGGAGATTAAGCATTTGTGGAAATCAACACTGTTAATCCATAATAAAGGTGAAAACTCTGTTTATTTTATGTCTTCCTAGATACTAGCAGAAATCCATGTGATTTGAAATTTCATTTTTCCCGGCATTACATAAACAGTACCTCTATTATTTTTTTTCTTCAAAAAGCTTTATAAAACAAAATAGATTTTAGTTCAGATCACATCATCAAGAATAAAAGGATAGACAAAGTAGACATGATCTTTTAAGTATCTCATATTCTGGGCGTTAATTCCTGCTATTTTTGATTTATTGTTTGGCTTTTAATTGAGTTCCTTTTTCATCAGTATAAAAATAGAATAGGATCCAGCGTAGAGTAGAGATTACAAATAAGGACTTTGAAGTCAGGCAACCTTGCTAGGTTTTAACTATTTAAAAGGATTTACTGACATACGTGGCATTATGGGAAGAAACTTTTGTTATCACTTTTCCATTATTAGCAACAAATGGTACTTCTGAGGACAGCAATATGAAATATGTTTTTATTTGTAACAGAAAGTTATTTTGCCCCTTTTTTTTTCACTTTACCTCTCTTTCCTCTTTATGATTTCCTGGATTTGTAATTTTGGTTAGTCAAATACAGGATCATAATCATTTCTCTTATTCATTCAACTAAATAACATGTTGCGTTTTCTTAGTGGATTTTTTATCTTCAGCCTTTAATTGATTAGCAAGAACTGCCCATTTTGATCTCTGGAACACCTGTGTGTTTTACTTAGGGTTCCATGTCTCTTTCTTGGCTTGCTATGATAACCTTTGAACCAGTCTTTCTGCTTCTGTTCCTCTCATCAGAAGCAACGATTTTCAACCCTCACTTCACTTTTAAGGACATTTAAAGAATAAGGAGGTGATTGGTCTTAATTTAGAAGAAATTCAGGATCTGTGGGAGTGAAATATAGGCATAAACTTTCATTAATTAATTTAAATGAAAAATAAACATTTTGTAAGTTTGTCATGTATAATATGATGTTTTAAAATACATACACATCCAACTAATTACTATAAGCATTGCTTCACATGCTTTCTTTGTGGGTGAAAGTACTTAACATCTGCAATCAACGATATTCAAAAATACAATACTTTGTTATTTCTATAGTCACCATGTCGCACAATAGATCTGGCGAACTTATTCTTACATTTCTAACTGAAATTTTGTACCTTCTGACCAATATATCCCCAAAGTCTTGTCCTGATCCCACCCTTTGGTCACTCCCCTGGTACTTTCTGTTTCTATGAGTTTAAAGTTTTAGATTCTATATATGTGACACAATATATTGTCTTTTTTTTTGCCTATTATGTTTCACTCAAAATCTTGTCTAGGTTCATCCATGTTATCCATATTGCAGAATTTCATCTTTTTAAAGACTGAATGATATCCTATTTTATATATATATGTAACATATATAATATATAGTATATATTGTACATTATATACTGTGTATATAGTGTGTATTGTAATATATATTGTATAAGGCATATAGTGAATATATATTATACATATATTACATTTTCTTTATTCATCTGTTGCTAGACATAGATTGATTCTATAACTTTCTAATATAAGTAATGCTCCAGTTAACTTGACAGTTCAGACATCTTTTTGGCCCACTGATTTCATTTCTTTTGTGTACATATATCCTGAAGTAAAATTACTGAATCATACGATAGTTCTGTTTTTGGTTTTCTGAGGAACTGGTCTATGGTTTTTCACAGTGTTAGTTTATAAGCGCATGAATATCGTTCAAGGGTTCCCTTTTCACCAACAAAAAAAGGCAGATTGTCCTTGTTAGTGAAAGCTCAAGAGTGGGGTGACTCTTGAGAGATTCTGGTGCCATGATCATGTGTGGTCCATAGGTGGACTTCCTACTGGAGTTCTCTGGCAGGTTCACATAGTATCTAGCGAGCAGGAAGGCAGAACTGGTGCTGGGCCCATAAGGTTCTGTTTGATTTGATCTATGGAGGTGGCCTAGTGCCGGGCCTTAGCATGTGCTCAAAAAATTTTAGTTATTCTTACTAGGAATCCAAGCACAGTCACCTTTGCCATTTTCTTGTTGGTTTTTTTGGTGTCTTTTCTTTATTAGCATTAACGTCTATTTAATATTTTTTGCAGGAATCTTTTAAAGGCACCCATTTATTTTGTGAGAATTGTTTAAAAGAGGAAATAAATTCATTTAATTTGGCACTCAGGTACTGTCATATGCTCTGGTCACTTGAAAGTGCACTGTATGACCAACTTCCCACAATGAATGTATTCATTATGTACTCATAGGAGAATTTTTTTATCAGTCCTTAATTTTTTTTTTTGTTGGTACCAGGGTTTGAACTCATGACTTCGTGCTTACCAGGCAGGCTCTTGTGCTACTGAGGTAAATCCCCAGCTCTGTGAAGAATTTTTTTTAAATGAACTAATGAGAATGGTGGGTTAGTCTCATGTCAGTGAGCATCTACTCTGTTTAAGGTCTTTGATATATATATATATATATATATATATATATATATATATATATATATTAAGGGGCAGTTTCTATATTAATTCTTATGATGAATATTGGAAAACTTTAATCTATTATTGTTCTCAAGGAAGAGAAATAAAAACACAAGTTCTAACTTACTTTTCCATCTGCATGATGGCTTTACATAACTTAAGGGAAAAGAACCTGCCCTGTAAGATTTGCTGTAGGCCAGTGATTCTCAGACTGTAATGTGCCTATAGATTGCTTGAGGATCTTGTTATAATGCATATTCTGATTCAGGACATGTGGAGACAGTTTTAAGATTCTATATTGCTAATAAATTCCTAGGCTGTGCTGATGTTGTTAATTCATGAACCACATCTTGGGGTAAGAAGCCTAGGGTAAATATTTTCTCCCTAAACACAAATTGCTTGCAGTCTTCCACTACTTGGGTAAAAACTCATAAAGCTATACAGTGCCCTGCAATATTTATTTCCTTCCATTCTGATTTGCCTCCTGCCATTTGTTTTCATGTATCTTGTGCTTCAGAATACTGAGAACACATCCTGATTCACTGAACATAATGCTCTTTTATACCTGTGTTCCAAGAGCCAATCAGTGGGATGAGAAAGGTGAGAATGAGAAAGAAGCGATTTTTTAATAAGGTCTCAAGGTCAATGGTGATCTCAAATTTGAAATTTAATGTCTTTGATATGTGTATGCAAGTATTCTTTATGAAATTGCCAAACACTAAATTTTTTCAGTAGATTATTAGCTTAGAAAAAAACTTTAAAACCTTTCTGGGTATATTTTTACAGTCCTATGCAATCTTATAATGTGACAGATACTTGTAATGTAATGTTAACAAATGTATACATTCATTTAAGTTAGCACTCAGACACCAATTGTTTCATGATACAAAAAATCTAAGTGCTTTGTATGTATTTATGTAAATGTAAATATATATCAATATTTATAATAGCTATAACATTTAAAATATATTCATATATCAATGCTGAAGATTTTGAAAAGTAGTTTTTAAAAAGGTAAATGTAGGCATTTCAGTTACTATATATTGTATAAAATTATCTTATGTCAAAGTAATTTTGCCTCAAATATCATTATGTATATTTTGAATTGAGTGCCATATCTTTAATGGACAGATTTGTTTCTAATGACAAATGGAAGTGTTGGATCAACATACCTAGTCACCATTAACTGGTAAACTTTTAGGATTGCAAGAGATCAGTAAGTGAGGAGCAAAACAAGTAGAAGTGTTAGAAGTGTCAAAAATAAAAGTTAAAGGTATTCTATCTATCCATCCACCTAGATGTAGATATATGCATACATAAACATAAACACAATCATTTGTCACTTGACAGGCTGCATTCTGAGAAATGTGTTATGTGTGCACATCACAAGGTATACTCACACAAAGCAATAAGATGGAATGTCTCTGTGTAATATAATCTTACTTACGAGACTACCCATCATACAGGTATATTCAACCTGTCACTGACTGAAATGTTGTTATGTGGTATGCAACTGTGTGTGTGATTGTGTTTATGTGAGTGCGATTGTGTTTATGTGAGTGCGATTGTGTTTATGTGAGTGCATACATGAAACTCTGAGAAGTGAATATAAGCTCCTCAAGGTAGTTAGCTCTTAAAACATCCCAGACCTTTTGGAGCCTTCTCCACCAAGCTGGAAGGGTGCCATGTCCTGCATGGCACTGGAATATCCCAAATGTTACTGCAAAACCCAAGCGGATGCCTTCATGTCTTTGGACCTCTGCATTTCAGTGCAGCACTCTGTATTGTGTTTACATTAGAATAGTCATCCTCATGTTAATAACTGCTCAAACAAATTTGAAGTCTAGAAATAAAAGATTTACTAGTGTGTTAAGAGAGTAAGAAGAAACACATAGTGAGGAAAATGCTATCATTTTCTTCATGGTAGTCTCCCTGCCACAAGTGCACCATGATCACTTACATGTGGTTTCAAGCTATGGAATTCTCGTGCTCTATTAACTGTAGTGTTAGGAAAATGACTCCTGGCAACTTTCCATCATGTCAATTCTCAGAGTATTTATATGAGGACCAACATTCTTATGATGCATACAAAAAACAAAAGTCCTCACTTCTCAGCATTTCCCCCTCATGAGTACAACATTTTTTCCATTCAATAAAATACACTTTAGGAGCACAACTTTGTGATGCACATTAGATCCCAGAACATGATTCAGTTCAGTCTCTAGCTCCTTTTTTAGTTATTTCTATGCTTAATTTCTTGATTTAATGTAAATTGAACTAGGGAATATTTGGAAATTTAATAATGCATTTGGAAAAAAAAAAGCACTGAATAGAAGTTCTCAGGAAGTTTTCTGTGGAAAAATTTGGAAACATCAGTTTCTTTATACTCTCAAGAAGATATTTATAACAAAGCATTAGGTTCCTTTAGTAATGAAAGACATTGCTCGCATTTTGATCGATCCCTCCCAGCTGATAGGTAATTCAGCTTGAATAGGACATGGCATTCATTTTTCTTCATGACATTGAGTGACTTGATGCTATTTCTACTGGTATTTCTACTGGAGTATAAAAAGATAGTCTTTTTGTAGTATGCAGGACAAGAACTAACTTGATAAGATTCTCTTTTAGTTTCAAGTCAAATTAGCTTTGGGTTGGTGTCAAAATTTAGTAAAACAACAAAAATTCACCATGTTTTCTATTTCTGTAGTTGCACTTATTTGTTAACTTTATTTTTTTTCCATTTTCCTCTCTATCTACATTCATTACCCCAAACAGTTTCAGAGATTTCCCTAGGAACCTTTAAAATGCACAGTGAATTTCAGTATCTCTTGCTTATATTACTAGTGTTCTGAAAATCTATTCATCGTTTAGATGTCAGTTAATATTAGGTAATACTGTATACTGCAAAAAGAAGTGATAAAAAATAAAAAAAATCAACCACTGGATGCCAGTGAATTTTCTCTCAGGGGCTTCAATGAGTATTTGATTTTGTTTGAAATTAATGCTATATAGTTTTGGAATGGGAAACTAACACTGGTTCCTTTGAATTATTATTATGGCTTTTTTCCCCTGAATATTGTGTGTACTACTTAGTACAGTTTATGCTAAGAAGAACTGGCTTCAAGGCATAGAATCCTTGTTTCTATTTTCCCAAACCTCCGTAAATGATTCTTTTCTTGTAGCCACTTTGTACTCTGACTGTCTAAAGTACATATGAATTCAGAAATACATTTACTGACAACTCCAAATTTTAAGAGTTGAGAATGCACATTTATAAATAGAACTATTTTCATATTCTCTTCTGCTGGAAATGTGAATCTGTCAATTAAAGATTGTAGAAGAGCCATTCAAATCTCTAAAATAACTACCAGTTATCTCAGGAATTTAAAATAGCAGAAACTCCTGAGTTACATGCTGTAGGATGGGCCTCCTACACCAACCAATACTCATTAAACAGCTAATTAATGAACATATTTGTTTTGCTTTCTGCAGTTACAGTTACTTGTAGACAAATATGTCTGAAAATATGAAATAAAAATTCCAGATACAAACAACATGTAAGTTTTAAATAGCTTCCAATTCTGACTAGTGTGATGGTATCTCGTGCTGTCCTTTCTGCTCCATCTGGGAAGTCAATAACCCCTTTGTGCAGTGTGTCTCCATTTTATATTACTGTCCTCTTAGTCACTTATTAGCCGTCTAGTTTATCAGACCAACTAACGAGATATTGCAGTGCCTGTGTGTAACCTTTACAAAGTAACAACTCTGCATCACAATGCCTACCTCATTCATCTCACTACATCTCTCCACTTTGGTGTTGTATTATCTCAAGGTATAGGGTAATGTGTCATTACACAAAGAAAGGTGGATATAGTACAGAAAGATAATGAGAATGAAAGTCCACATTAATTTAGCACTTACTACAATATATTCTAATCATTCCATTTCATTATTGGTTATTCACCATAATCTGTTAGTGTTCCTAATTTATAAATTAAACTATCATAGGTACGTATGTAGAGTCAAAAACATATATATAGTGGGTTCTGTACCACTGCAGTTTCAAACATATACTGGATCTTCTAACTTACACTTCATAGATAATGCAAGCAGAGAATACCGTGCTGAATTTTTTCCTCTATCTGGTGGTGGTTCTAATACATATGATTAAACTTGGTGCTATATCTGTTTAAAATGCTTTATTTATTTTGAAGTTCTACTAGAAATGATATTAAATGGTAAACTAGTGTCCTTTGCAAACACTAATTCAAATATAAGTATTTCAGTATGCACATGCCATGCTTTATCAATATATGTAAGATATTCATAGACTGTCAACTTGTCTTAATTACTTTCCCATCACTGGGACAAAATACACAACACCCCCTACTTGAAGAAGGAGTGCTTTGTTTTGGCTCTCACTTCCAGTCAATGGTTAGTCAGTTCCAAAGCAAAAACTGGATGGCAGAGGGGCACTGCAAAGGAAAAGGTGCTCAAACTATGGTATCCAGGAAGCAGAGAGAGAAGGGAGGATCCTGGGACAAGAATAGCACCCTCCAGGTCACACTCCAGTAACCCTCCTCCAGCCAGGCCTCGCTTCCTCACAGACCATTCAGCTACCAAATTCATCATTGGATGAATTCATTGATGAGTATAGCGCTGCCACAATCCAAGCACCTTCCAAACACATCAGACCTTCAGGGAACATTTTAGATCTAAACCATAACACAATTCTTTCTCCCTTTTAGGTTGAATCATTGCTCTTGACTGATGTAATCTCATACTATTCCAGTTATCCTTACGTCTCCATGTTTTATTTTCTGTTTCCCTTTTATGATGGGCTTCTGCCTTTGTCCCCTTGCTCTGTTTATCTCCTTCCTATGCCTGAAATCTCAGTGATCTTCAGACCTCTCTCTTAGCCTTGCTGTCATTCAGCATTAGACTTGCTCTCCTTCAAGTGTTCATGACTCTGGAAATCTGCTCCTTCACCCATGTCTTTGCCCAATACATTGGATGTCTATGTTTAGCTCTTATTAGGTATGTCAGTTCGGTGTTACAGAAATAACTCAAATTCAGCTTGTCAAACACCATATTTACCACTCTATATGTTTTGATCCATTTTATTTATTTGTTGAAGTTTCATCATTCTCTTTTACTTCTTTGCATTTTTTACTTTATTATGCTAAAATAAACTTTCCTTGGGCTACCTAATTGACTTTTACTGGGAAGCCTTTCTTCATTCTTATGGCAATATTAGAGACTTAGTTTATACAGTAACCATAATAATGATAAAGGTGATGACAATAATTGTTTTAATTTCCTACTAATAATGTTACAAATTAACATATACTTAGTGCCTTAAAACAAGACTAATTTATTTTCTTAAAGTTATGCAGTTGGAAGCTGACTCTGCTTTTATGAGTCTTTCAGAGAGAGCTCTGAATTTTCTTTACTATTCTAGTCTAGATACTGCCTGCATTCTTTGGCTCATGATGCCTCTTCTACCTTTGAAGCCAGCAATGTCTGATAGGGTCTTTTTCATGTCGCACTTTCTCACTAGCTCTTTTGCATTTCTGCTTTCACTTTTCTGGACCCCTATGATTGTTTTTGGTCTGCCTGGGTAATCTAGAATTTTCCTCCCATCACAAGGCAAGCTCATTAGCAGCTTTAATTCTATTTGCAATTTTAATTCCCTTTGCCAAGTAAAATAATATGGATCTCTTTGGAGGACCATTTTTATGTCTACAAGAATGTCTAATAATTATTGAGAAATTACTCTTCACTGGGCTCTGTTCTAAGTAACTCATATATAGTAATTCATATAAGTAAGAACTATGAACAGTCTGAGATTTTATGTTAACCTATCTGTAATCTTAATGAGCTAGCCTGCCGTTTTTTTTATGAACACTGGAGGAAGATATGAAATTCCTAGGTTAGAATTCCTAGGTTAGAAACAAGACTTTATTGTTCCAGCTATAGCAGCAACCAGAGTCTCAACATTTTTGGTGTCAGTCTCTCTTCTCAATTCCTAAGAGCAATACAGAGGAGCACAGGTGACACCTACACATGCAATGGATTCTATAACAGTAAGTAGCCCTTATCCTGGGGCATCCCAAAGAGGACATTGTCTCAGTTCTTGCTATACGATATTTTTAGAAAAATAGTACAGAACAAAAGATTCTCAATATTTGTTCTCATAAAATATATGACAATGTGAGACACCCTGGAGAATTTTGTTCCAGTAATGATCATTACAATAATCACATGAAATAGTTGCGATTTTATTAATCTCCATTTTACAGGTGAAGAAAATGAAGGGCAAAGACAATCAGCAATGTGCTCCCTTAAGTAAGAGGATTGAATTCATGTTCTTTTACTTTTTTTTTGTTTTACTTTTATACTGAGTCCAAAGCCTTCACACTAAGCTACATTCCCAGCCTTCCACTCCTTTTAATTTTTAAGAGTGGGTCTTGCTAATTCAATATTTTACCCAGGCTGGGCTCAAACTTTCCGTCCTCTTGGTTCAGCCTCCCCAAGTGTTATGATTACAAGTGTTTGTTACCATGTGTAGCTTCAGTTTATGTTCTTAATCTCTGCTCTATGCTATATCCATTATACCATACACTAATCATAGCACATACACTATAGTGTAATTACCTTCATATATGTTTATAATTATGTGATTTTTATCTTGTTTGTATCCCTAATTGGTTTTTAAGATCCGTGTGAGTTTTAAAGGGAACATGTCTTTATTGTTTAAGGTTTATATGTTCAGTACCCAAATCAGCATGGACTATATTAAGTAATGATCAATTAATTTTGGAATGAATGGAAATACAGTGTAATTGCATACTTTATTATGGAGGAACCTCTGCATTCAATTTCTATGTCCCTAGATAATGGAAAATCTGTTATATTACTAGAGTTATTCAGTTTGACCTTTTGCCAACAAATGGGGATGGGGTCATTTACAGTGTTTTTTTTGTGTGTGTGTGTGTAATCATGTCCTTTAAAGCAAAGCCCATAAGTTTGAATGCACTTGATGCACAATAAAGAAAATGTACACTATGATGATGGAAATTAAAGTAGATATAATTTAAAAAATTAGCTGGGTGAGGGACTGACGTATGTTCTCCGTGCATAGGGATAAGTCCTTTGGCATAGAAGTTCTTTTTTGGGGAAAAGAGAATTTAAGCATACATGAAAAGTGTTTTTTCTTTGCAATTGACAGTAATCAGTAAGTGTTGAGGAAAAGTGATTGCAGAATGAGAGTGTGGCAGGAGGATCAGCAAAAACATTGACTGCATATTATAGCCTAATGCTAATTCAGGGGAATGCTAAAGTTTGAGAACTAAAAGCCGAGCTTGTGAACACAAGTAGTGCTGATGAAAATTTTGCTGCCGGCCAAAATGTGTAACTGAAACTAGTTTTTTTTCAAATTTTTTTTTATTTTGAATGAAGGTGCTCAAATAGAAAGGCCAGCAGTAGAAAAGCATATTTAGTTTTAAAGCTTTGTAGGGCTGACTCATTCTTAGATTTGGTGAAAATGTATCTAAGAATAACAAAGTTTAAACTCTTTATCAAATCAACTTAGAATAATTGTTTAGAACTTAACCTGTGAGTTGAAAATTACAAATATGCACTTGAAAGAAAGAAAAAGGCTTGCTGTTCTCATGTTGTAAGTACCAAGAATGGGAAACATCTACAATTTTCTTATTGCTGTTTCAAATGCAATTTATATACTTATTTACTAATCACTGTTAGGGTATTCCAGCGCAATAGAGAAGCAGAAGGTACCAAAAGGAGAAATTACTGGGGGCAGAGGACGCGGAGAGGAATGCCCAACTGGTGTGGTTGAGCTATTTCCTCTGCCCGGTATGGAGGGGGTGGGGGTTATATGATCTCTGACTGGAAGGAAACGGTGCCTGGGGTGAGCACTGATGACATGTTACAGACTGATGGGAATTTCAGCACACATAGGAGGAAGTTGTAACCACAGCTGAAGGGGAGGGAGGGGGTAGTGGTCAGGCTAGACCACTGCCATAATGTCCAGTAATTTATATTAGGACAGAAACCTTTCAATCACAAAGTAGTTTTATTTTCATACTTAAGCATAAATTGTGTATGTCCTGGGAAAATCTTGTATGTGTGAGTCATGTCTTGTGCAAATGCTAATCATGGTATAATCAAAATATAACATTTTGGTTTTTTTATATGCTATCCTCTTAAATTTTATTTAGTGTCCCTGTACGATACCAAAGGCATACCCTATGTTATTTTTAGCTCATTCTTACATAAGTCCTATGTTAGTTTAAATCACAAAGTGAAATTTAAATTCATAAGTTAAAATCGCTAATGGACCATATTAACCAAAATTTCATCTTTGTTCAAAGACAAAATTCTTCTTTCTCTTTCTAAGGTCTCTAAAGTCATGCATTCAGTTTTCCAAGGTCAGAATGAAATGGCAAATTCGCGAATAGTAATGATAGTACTGATTTAGCATGTTTTCTACTTAGGACTAAGTGCTTTCCATAGTCTAACAATGTATCTTCACAGCAACTTGAAAGACAAGTATCACTAAATTCCTCATTTTATCAGTGAGGAATTGAACACTGCGAGAGATCGAGCAAGTGTTATGCAGTTGGTGTTAGGCCTGGGTTTGGCTCCCAGAGGGTGTGGACTCTAGAGCTTGACCCTATAAATGCTATGTTCACTGCCTGGACAGTGAAGGTGGAAAAATAATTTGCATTGTGATTAAAATGTTGCTAGGTTGCAGTAAGAAATACATTAATAAAGGTGAAATTTAAGGGTGAAATAAAGTGAAAAAAAGATAAAAACAGAGTTGGATCAGAAACATAAAGATTAGAAAACCAACCACAATCCAGTATTATATTGTTGGTTTATTTTCCTATCTGCATACTGTATTTATCTCACTCCCTGCACCATCTAACTCTTCATCATCCTAAAGATGAAATGTGAGTTGGGTGAAAGCAGGATCTTTATCAGTTCCATTCTCTGGTAGAAATGAGTAAGGATTCAAGAAAACTTAATGAGAATAAATGACTGAATTTGTAATTGAATGAATGGTTCTTAGGAATACACTATAGCACATGCACAGGGATGATCAGAAAGACCAATTATTCCCAATAAAAATATCTAAGAATTTTTTCCTTCTATTTTGAAACCAGAAGTTCTAGTATCAATACACAGCTCTTTAGATTTCCAGAGAAAAACATTCCACAAGCAACCAAAGGCTAGTGCTGTTTTAAGGACAATACTATGTTCTCTGATCATACTAGAGGTCTTTTCTCTGCTCAAGTGTAGAGAAATTGGCCATGGAGGCAATGTTCCTGAGTGGCTGAGGGTGGGGAGCACTTGGCATTCTTATTGTGGCATTGAGCCTCTTGTATTCCAGGACTTTCTATCTGTTCTGAAGCTTTTAGGGACTCTGTTAGGCCCTGCTCCTAACAGCACATTCAGCTACCAAACCCATCTGTGGATTGACTCACTCATGAGCACAGTGCCCCCATGATCTAATCACCTTCCACAAGCCCCACCTCTGAACATGGTATACTTTTTAAGGAATATTCTAGATCTAAACCACAAAAATAATGTAGACTCTACTAGAGCGTGTTTCTAGTTGATAAGGTAATACATCAGAAGTTTGTGCTACCATAGCCTGTAACATTGGAGGCTGAATTTTGGTCATATGTACCATCAGATAGGCTTCATTGGTGGATTTTTTGGGGGCTTTTTTATGTGGTTTCAGATCCCTAAGGTATTCTCAGGGTAGTAAGAAATTTTTTCATGGTGACTTACTTTCCCCAAAATGCAAAAATGTAGACATTAATGTTCAAGCCAGATTACAAGGGGAGGGGCTTACTCCAGAAAACTATCCAACATTGGAGGTCCATCAAGTAAAGTTGTACTAGAAGATGTGTGGATATCTTTATCTAGAGCTGAAAGATAGCTGTACAGGCATGTGGGTGGTGACAGATGATTGATAAGAGTAAATGATAATGCTAAAAGAAAGTAAGTAGTACAGTATCTTCATCTATTTGTGCCATTGTAACAAAACAGCTGATACTCAGTACTTTGCAAAAAACAAAAATTTATTTTTTATAGTTTTGGATGTGAGGAAATTCAAGATAAAGTGCTGGAAGATTTGGTGTTTGATAAAGGCTACTCTCTATTTCCAAGATGGTGCCTCATTGATGCATCCTCTGGAGATGAATTTTATTTTTAATTATTAGGCATGAAAAAATGATCAAACAATCAAACAATGAGAGCACAAACTGTTCTTTTTGATGAACTAACAGAGATTAGTAGCATAGTTATATATGTATAATATCTTTTTCCTTCTTTTTTTTTTCTTTTCCCCTATCCCAGTTGTTCTTTCTTTTTGAGCAGTTTCTTTCCCTTTCCCTATCACAATATCTATTGTGCATTTTGGATCTTACTGACTTTTTCAGTTTTTTACACTAGGGAGACAATACGATATTTACACATATGAGTCTGATTTATTTCACTTATGAGTCAAGTTGCATTTGTTTACCTATGAACATCTCAAGTTTATCCTTCTTTATAGTTGAGTAGTACTCCATTGTATAAAAATACATCTTTTTTATCCATTCCGTGGTTGATGGGCATTTGTGTTGTTTAAAAAATTTAGCTATTACAAATTGTGCTGCAATAAATATGGGTGCACATATATCGCTATGGTATGATGTTTTCCATCCTTCTGGGAAAATACCCACAAGGGGAATAGCTGGATTGAGTGGAACCTCCACACCAGTTTCCACAGTGGCTATAACAGTCTACACTCCCACCACCAGTGGACAAGGGTTGCTTTTTCCCCGCAGCCCCACCAGCATTTGTTTCAGCGTTGTTCTAACTTGTATCTCTCAAATGACCAGTGATGTTGAACACTTTTTCATATTTTTATTTACCATTTCTACTTCTTACTCTGAGAATTGTGAGTTCATCTCAGAAGCCCATTTTTGGATTGGGTCTTTAAATTTGGGGGTGAGGAGTCTGATTTTTTTTTTCAATTTTTTTGTATGTTGTAGATATTAGTCCCTTGTCTGAGGGACAAAAAAAAGAGGCAAGTCTTTCATGGCTTCATCAGTTTTCCAAAGGCCACCCCCTCCCTTCATGCCACCATAATGGAGATTTTCAGTGTGAATTTTGAATGGGGCACATTCAGACAATATCAATAAAGGTTTTTTTTTTTTTAAATAAAACAAAGCCAAACATCCAAACCAGAGGTAAGAGTCCTGGGAACTTTTGTTTTCAAAAGTAGAGAATAAAAAGAAAGTAAAAAACAAAACAAAACAAAATCAAGAAGGGCTAATCTAAGAATAGTAGAAAAACATGGATATCCTGTTCTGTTCACCAATCAATAGTATAACTTTCAGTGATGTTTCAAAAGATAAAAACAGAACTATCCTTGAGATTTTGTAACTTTCTCATTCAAAACTTTTTTTAAAACATAGTTTTAAATTGCAGTGCATTGAGGGCAAGAAGGACAAAAGTAGAGAAAGCCAAATTTTTATATTAATTTATGTTATCACATTCGCTAGGACTATGTGAATTTTTTTTCCTGTCTATAGTTTCTAGGCTATGGTAATTAATTGGAAGCAGACTACTGTGGATAATTTTATCTAGGATTTTCTTTGAATTTCTAAGTAAATTAGATTCTGAAACATGAGTATTCTTCTATTTTCAAGGCAAATTAAAGAGCTATGGGTGAACAGTTTAATGGATATAGTCTCACTAATTTACAACAATTAAAATAATTTAATTCTTTGAGAATGATTATATACTTCAAATAAGTGTAAGAATATTTTAGTTGCTATCCCAAGTTTTTCTTTAACAGCTCCATTGAGATACAGTGATATACAATAAACTGATCATATATGTATGATTTCGATATGGAAAATTGGATAACTTTTAGCAAATGTGTATAGATATCAAAACATCATCAAAATGAACTGACATTGTCCTTCCAAAAGGTTCCTGTTGTATGTTACAGCTTTCATTTTTGTCTCTAGGTGATTGCTGATCTGCTCTTTGACACTGAAGTTTAGTTTGTATTTTCAGGAATTTTATATATATGGATGACATCAGTTTTAAAATTTTTGAAACTCAGTAGTTTGTCCATGTTGTGGCCTGTTTTTACAGTTCATTTCTTGTTACTGATGAATTCCATTTTGTTGTATGGATGTACCACGCGTTACTCATTTGACTATTGATGGTCGCTTGAGTTATTCCCAGTTTTAAACTATTGGAAATTAAGCTGTTGTAAACATTTGTGATAAGTCTTTGTGCAGATATGTACTATATACAGATGTTCTTAAATCATAAAACTATCATATGAGGTTCCTTAAATTGTGAAGGCATAGAGAAAATATTAAAATATCACTCCATAGTTGTTTGATCAAATTTCTCCAAAAATTTTTCATGCAATTATTATATGTGCAGTAGCACAATCTAAGCCTTTTAAATTTACTTGTCCTCTCTCCATAATTCATAAATATGTATTCCCATCTCTTAGATACAGCCTGTCTGTGTCTTAAGAAGCTGCCCCACGGTACTAAACACCCTGTGTTTTACTCTGCTCTTCAATCACTTTATCTAAATCTGACTCAATTCGCTGAGGAGTCCTTGTTTGATTAATCTCATCTATAATTTTGTCAGCCTTATGGGACTTTCCTGCCTTCATAGCTCCACATACTAATATGCAAACATTTGCTTGCTTGGGTCACCAACGTCTGATAACTTTGGGACAAATCTGCAACTGTTCCCTCACTGTTCACAATTTTATGCTGCTAGACAGGCTTTTGCTGTCTGAAAACTGCATCCTAAGTACACCTCTCCTTCTTTTTTAAAATCCTAGACTCTGTCTCTGGTTCCTATGTTTGGAGTCTTCTCTCTGTGCCATTTGAGCCAATCCAAATTCTAACGTGTGGGTTGATTTTCTTGCTTACTCTTGGGGCCTGGCTACTCTTGGCTCTTAAGGACTACAGAAATACAGAGCTGCCTCTTCTTTGCAACAGGCTTGGTTTCCAAGAATTAAGTCACTTGTTCCTGCGTGTAAATCACACCTGGACTGCTACTGCTGGCGCCATCTGCTGGTAATAGACAAAATTGACACATGGTGGTTCTGTTTATTCATATTTAGTCAAGGTTTTAAGTTAAAGTCTGAAGTAGAAGAGTTTCTAATTTTCATGTACTTCTAAGCTGTATCAGTGGTTTGGTATATACACTCCCTTTTATATTGTTCAGCTACACCAGGATCCTTTCTGTTTGTCCAATACACTTGTCTTATTTCCACGTTAGGTATATGGGGTTTGTTGTCCCCTCTCCTTAGAATCCACTCATATAGATCTTTGAGCAAAACGACTTCTACAACAATCACATCTTGACTGACATGTCATTATCTTTGAGAATCTTTCATTTACCACATTATAGTCACTCACTCACCAACCATTACCTTACTCATGTATTTTTCGGTAGCATTTATCATTTACTAAGTTTCTTCATTCATGCCTTACTTGTTAATTGACCCTCGCCTCACACCCACGTAGGAACATAAGCACCACGAGAGCAAGAAGCAAGGAGCTCAAAAGGCATAACAAAGCAATACCTGCAGCAAGCAAAGGAGATGCTCAGTAAATATTTGTTGTACACATGAATGCACACATTATCTCTTTCTTTTTAAAAGTTAAAATTTTTTATTAGTATGTGTTAGCAGTTCATAATAATTATATTCATCATGGGGAGGTGATGCATACACAGAACACATCTCCCCTCCCCTCTCTCTTTTTGTCTATAGCAATCCTCTTTCTCTTTTGAAGTCCAACTCAAATACTATCTTTTTCAAGAATCTCCCCAACAAAATTATTTTTATTGCCTGCTCATTGCACTTTTTATTCTTACAATTTTCTTTTTTTGCGTAATCGTTGTCATGCCTTTGTTCTTCATCTACAATGCAGTAGAATTCAGGGAACATAGAAGTATTGGATTTTAATGTATGGTTTTTATTGAGGTCAGGGATAAGTGAAAATTAGCCTTTTTTGAGATTGACTACTATTTTATTCTTTTACTTGTTGTGAAGTGTTTAAAGTGTACATTAGAGAATAAAAATAAACTAATACCCATGTATCCATTACCAACTTTGAAGTGACTGCCCCATCCCTTTCTCATCCTTTCTTCCCTGAAGCAAACATGATCATGAGTTTAGTCTTCATTGTTGCTCTATTTGTGTGTTTTCATGTGCATTGTATCACTGTTAATTATTTCTGTGTTTGTTGAGGTGTGAGTCTCCATTCACACAGGCCTAACTTCTCTGCCTTCTTGTTATTCTGCTTCATGTTATGCAGTATATGGAATGAGTCATTTATACCTTACTTCTTTCCTCAATATTATGTTTCTCAGATTGTCCATGTTAGTGTTTGTGGTATTAGAATTTAGTGGTGAGATCACTTATTTTTCTTGCTACAGTGTACAGTATTCCTTTATACAACTCTTTCATAGTTTCTTTGCCCATTATCTTCCTCAAATGGATTTAGTTTTTCCTCTGCACTTTTACAAACAATGCTACCATGAGCATTCTTGTGCGGTCCCTTTGTGACATGCTGGAGAATTATTCCAGGCTTCTATTGAGATGTGGAACTTCTTATCTGGACACTGTGAACACTTCATCATTATGATTAAGGGAACAGGTAAAGGAGCCATGTTCCTGGATTCAAATCTGTGCCCTGCCACTTTCTAGCTTTCCCAGGAATCTGTGAGCGCAAGCTATTTTCAGCCTCTTTTCATGAGTGTGCATGCCCTACCTCAACCCCTGGCATAGAACAGTTAGCTTGGCTTTAGTCCTCTTGGCTCTTGTGGGTCCTGCAGGAGCCAATCCCCAGCTGCCACTTCCTGCTTCTGGAGCCAGGACCCAGCAGGCTTGTGACTTCACAGACAATCACCATTTTGCATTTCTGCACCATTTCTGGTCCATGGAAAAATGTATTTTTGGGCATGTAGATAATTTTATTTTTTATTTTTAATATTTTATTTATCATTGCTATGTGTCTACAGCAGAGAGAATGCATCAAAGTATGAACTTTTGGTCCTCATAACCAGAAATTGCTAATACCTCAACAATCTTTTAAAATAAACACCAATTTTAGAACAGCCTAATCATAGCTTTTTTTTTTTTTGAACTGGAAGGCATTTTAAAGATAAGGCTAATAACCTTATTTTATAGGTGAGGGAATTGTGGTCTCAAGAAATTAAGTGATTTATCGATGGCATGTATGTAGTTGATGGTGGCAGGGCCAGACTGAAGCCCCTGGGTCTTCTCTACATTTCTTTTACCATTGCATCCACAATCACAGCTTTCTTCATAAACTAAATTGACATGCAACATTTTAGTTTAAACAGACCTGGAAAAATACACTGGAATTTAAGCAATGAGCAGAATGACACTATATTTTTAAATTAACATAAAATGAAATCTTTTGGAAAATATCGAGGTAAAAGTAAGAATGTAGTATTTATTGCACTGAGCTGAGCGTAGTTTCATTAGAAAGCACAATGCCTTTGCCTCTGTGGGCTCCCGCTGCATTTGGTTTCCTTGACTCTCTGAAACTTATTAGGATGGGTCCATCAATAATGGTGCTGATACTTCCAGCTACCTATAGTGCCAGGTCTGAAAATGAACTGTAATGAATGGATATGAACAGCATTTAGAGTGATAGCCTGAATTTCTGCTGTTATATAGAAATGGCAGGTTGTTTAATTTACAAAAAAAAAAAAAAAAACTTCTAAGAACGAGCAAGCTGCCCTAGATCTAGTTAGGATTTCTGGAGGTTTTACTTTCTTCTTCTTCTTTTTTTTTAGGTTATGAAATGTAGAATCTAGTATCTTTGTTAAAGTCTTTGGAACTGTTTTATTCTATTTCTAGATCTTTTAGCTGTGCCTAAGCATCCGTACGCTGCTATGGAGAACTGGGGACTAAGTATTTTTGTGGAACAAAGAATACTGCTGGATCCCAGTGTTTCATCTATTTCTTATTTGCTGGATGTCACCATGGTCATTGTTCATGAGATATGTCACCAGGTATGAGAAAAAGGATCAGGTATAAGTATAACACACAAACTATTGAGAATGTAGAATGATTTCAGATACCCAGATTAGGAACTAAATTATCTTCCCTATTAAGTTTTATTTGAAGCACTGTGTAGTTTTTTTTTTCTGGAAGATACATCATTTTTCTTAGATGACAACACAAACAAAAATGAATGCACGAATCAACTTCAATAAGTAACTGTCGCTCGGTTTAGGATGGCGATCTAGCAGCCATCCCTTTGGAGCCTCTATCTGGTTGCTATTTCTTATCAACTTTGCTTTATTTTCTTGCGATTATTAGTGTGCATATATTGTAAGACTAGTGATAGCAATGATTTATTACACTGTTGCAGGATGCAGCTGAGTTTTGTGTACGTGTCAGAATTTTCTTTTGCTGAAATCAATTTGTTATTCCCCCTGTCCCATCACATAGACACTTAAGAAGTCTTTCACTAACTTCGCTGTAGACTCTTTGTTCGCCAATGATTGATAATTTTTTCCTTGGCATGTTTAGAAATTCAAATGTAAATTAGGCAACTTGGTAGTTGATAAAATTAATTTCATTTTATTTTACATACTTTCCCACAACTAATGGAAGGTACCAGAGAAAGGTTTTGCAATGCTTATCTAAATATTGATTTTGATGAAAAAGAAAAACACTGAAAGTAAATGTCCTTGCTAATAGAAAGTAATATCTGTCCTAGTTACCAGTAACTATGGATAGTTTTTGACTTGAAGCACCAGAAATCTCATTGTGATATAGTATGACTTCAATATATTGCAAAACCAAACCTTTATAAGTGCTAGAACAACTAAAGGAACAATAATATGGAAAATGCTCTCAGTGAAAAAATGGTGAACTGTTAAATAAATGTTAATTAATGAAAGTGACTTAAAGATGAAGTGGTCCAAGCTGTATGACTATTTACCTAAATGTCAGCCTTTTGCAGTGACACTGTAAATTGTAACTGTCACACTATTACTCATAAGTAATAGGAGATCCTTCACAGATAGAACTGGGTCTCCTCTTCTCTGCTAATGAGAGTGGTTTCCACTTAAGCTTACAACTCTTTGAGGAAGACAAGTTATAATTTTTGAAATTCTTATAAATGGCAAGTTAGATGTGTAGTTCTTTTGAAATGAAAGCACACTGATAATGTTACATTGTTCAGAAAATGATTTCATTTGTTTTATATTGTAAGGTGCTTTGTAGTAATAGCTTACTAGTGGCATGTTATTTAGTATGAGGGAATTAACCTGAAGTTAGAAGAAATACTTACAATAATTTTTACAATCATCATCACATTCATTTCCATGCCACCCTTTATCTTATCTGTTGTGACAATTCTGAAGATAGCATGGTTTAAAAAACATGCATTTTTAATAAAGAATAAAAAAGTTAAAATATGTATTTTGTAGTCATCAACATATTCTGAGCTATTTTGTATTCGTATTCAATTAGAGAGTCCTTGAAAGAAAGAATACTTTATTAATATTAAAAAACGTAGTCACAAAGCTCTTTACTGTGGCTCTTAAAGCTGTTCATGATCTGGTATTTGTCTGCCTTTCAGGATTTTTTCACTCTTCCTTCCTCCTAGTTTGCTATAGTCCAGACTCATAGTTCTTCTTCTTAAATATCTGATTCCTATGTAGGGTTTTCACCCTAAGGGTTACTTATGTCTGCCTGGAGTCCTCCTGCCCAAGGCTCTCTCATGGCTGAATTCTTCCTATCATTAAAGTCTAAGCTCAAAATGTTACCTGTGAAGACAGAATATTTTTGCTTCTAACGAAGCAAAATAGTCCATTTCTATAACACTTTCTTAAGGTCTGAAATTATGTTGCTCATTTGCGTAGTTTTTACTTTCTACCTCACCTCATCTCCTCTGCCTCCACAGTAAGTCACCTGCATAAGAAGTGACATTATCAGCTATTCATCATCAAATATTAAATCTTAAGATAGTACCTGGCATGTAATATATGCTTTGAATGAAGTAAAAATAAAAAGAATTTCTTTAATATTTTCCTAAGCTAAAAAAAGTGTTTCATAGTAATGCACCATGGTTTAATTAAAACACCAATTATAATATCAGTATTATTTTTCATGAAGTTATCTTTAAGTCCAAGCTTACATTACTATAGATTGTGAAAAGTCAGGTGTGGAGGACCATGAAACATCTCAGTTGGGCCTATTGGCCAGTCTTACCTGAATTGTCTCTATTGGAAGCTGATGTGTTAGTACCTGAAGCGGTGAGTTGCTCTCAAGATCGTATGTTCAAACTGGGCATCTCAGTTGGTTAGAAGATTTTCTACATTTTCAGCAGACATTCCAATCCGTTATTCCCAGTTTGTCCCTTGTAGGGCCGCAAAACAAAAAAACAAAAACAAAAACAAAGACAAAGCTTTTCTTATTTTACATTATAGGCTTCAAACATTTGCAGACATTTATCATGAATTTTTTTTTTATCTTGAGTCCTTTCTTCACCAAGTTAAATATTATTGCTGTGCTCCTTGATGTTTTTGTTGTTGTTGTTGTTTTTCCCTGAATGCATTTATAAAAAGCTAGTGTCACACAGGTAGTCAAATAAATCAATATAGTCTTACTACAATGCATTTTAAAATCACAAAATCAATTGCAAAATGACTCCCAGTTATGATAATCATAGTTTAAATTTAATTTTAGATAAAATTGTTCTGAGATAGATGTGATTATATGTGTATCCCATTCATTTTGTTGCTGCAGTGGTTTGGTGACCTTGTAACTCCTGTGTGGTGGGAAGATGTGTGGCTGAAGGAAGGTTTTGCTCACTACTTTGAATTTGTGGGAACAGACTACCTCTACCCTGGCTGGAACATGGTAAGCGTGCTTTCATCTGATCATTTGGAATTCCCAGCAAGAGATTGTGTTACAATGGACTTATATTATCATCAGGAGTGACGGAAAATACCAAATTATGCATATTATCTGTCTAACAGGGAAAACATAACTGAAGTTAAATTGTTAGTATTCCTAAAGAGTTGTCTTTTATTTATTGGGCTTTAAACAGAATCTGACTTGTTATAGATTGACTTCAAAATACACAATTTATCCAAATGGCAATATTTTGGTTTGCAGCATTTTATAAGAAAGATAAATTATCCTTTAAAATGAAGTCAACAATAATTAATAAATAATATTTTAAATATGCAGGATATTTCAATTATTTGGGAAAAAGAGATTATTCTTTTTTCCAAGAGATAGATGAAGCACATAAACTAAACCACTTGATATAGTACATGTATGTATATACATATGTGTGTATGTATTTTAGGATTAATGACTTAATTAAAGTCATTAAGATTATTTAGCGTTTTGTACACTATGCATACGTTCCTGGAACATATATGTACATCTGAACCTGAAATCGAGTTTATTGTGCCTTAAACTGTGGTGTTTTAAGGCATTCTCAAAGAAAAGATTGTAGGGAAGGTGTACTTTTTATGTCTTTTTCTATCAGTTTTTCATTTTGTAAACTTTCATTGATCTGTAAGTGACTATGTGTTAAATAGAACCTAGAGTATATGTTCTTCTGATTCTCAAATTTTGAACTTAAATCATACTATTTAGTAAAATTTGATGTGTACCAACATTGAACTTCTAGAAACTCAAATTTCATTTATTATATAACATAGGTGATTATTGCTATGAATCTTTTATATTACACATGAATTATAAATTTATAGATGAATATATATTAGGTCTACTTATGTAGATGTGAGTGACGTATAAAAATGTGTAGACAAGTTTTACACCCCAAATTTCATCACAATCTATGCCATAAGTATAATTGTCACTTCTAAAAGTTCCCTCCCATCCTCTGTATTATTATCATTATTTTGTGATAAGACCTCTTAACATTAGATGTAACCCTCAGAAAAATTTAAATATACAATATATCATTATAAATCATAGGCATTGTGCTATACAACAGAGCTCTGGGACTTACACATCTTGCATATTTGGAATTCTGTGTCCTTTGTCTAGTAGCTCCTCATTTCCTCCTCCTCCAGCTTCTGGAAACCACCATTCTAATCTTTGTTTTCATGAATTCAAATGCATTAGATTCTTCATATGAGTGAGGTTAACTAGTGTTTGTCTTTCTGTACCTGGCTTATTTCATTTAGCAAATGTCTTCTCAAGGTTCACCCATGTTGTTATATGTGGCAGGATTTATTTTTCTTCTATTTTTAAGGCTGAAGCATATTCCATATTACATATATAAGGTATACATATGTTTTATATATATAATATTCATATATATGTAATATTCTTTATCCATTCATCCATTAGTGGTTGGTTTGCTTCCATGCTTTCATATATTTTTTAACATTGCTTTCTTTCAATGTTCTAAATTTTTAACAATGGTTACTTTTTGTCATCATTCCAAGTATGATTTGAAGAGCTTGTAAACCAAGATGAAATATGAAGTCATCTGTAAGACATCATATAACTTTTCTACCTCTAATTCAATTGATTCATAGTGAGTAAACAATGTTAAATTACTTCACAGAGGAGAGTTTACAATAGTAATACTATGTGAATATGTTTAATTGTGTGCAGTTTTGCCCATATTTTGAAAAGGTCACATGATTCATTTATCTGGGTATGTGTGTATATAGGATGTATTGGAATTAAATGCTCATATTAAAAGTAATTTAAAATGCCTTTAAAGAACCTTGAAAAAACCCACTAATACTATGAATACACCATTATTTGAAGTATTATTTAATGAGTATGAATTTTTAAAATTTAAATGTTTAAGGTTACTGAAACATTTTCAAAAGTATCTTTAGATTTTTAGATGACCTTGAAACAACTTTAAAATTTTCGTTATGATGTGGATTATTACTGATTTATGATTTCATTATGTCTCAATAGTTGTTTTGATTACTTTTCTTCGTTGCTGAGACAAACACCTGACACCCAAAATTAGGGAAGAAAAGGTTTATTTAGCTTACAGTTTCTGGAGATTTCAGTCCATAATCAGATGGCTCCAAGGCAGGGTGGCATGGCACAGAGGCAACACTTCAAGGCAGCAGCCAGAGCAAAAAGCAAAATGCAAGCCTCTTCTCTACCCTCAAATTGTACACAGGCCACCCCCACCAAAACCTTCAGGGTGGGTGAAACACTCACAAAATATCCTTGCCTTTCTTTATACAGGATGAGGATATTTACAAAGTAAGAACCCTGGCTCCCTGCTGAGTCTCTCAGTTAAACTTCTCAACTTCTCAAGTTGACACAATGTATTAACCATAAGAATAGTAAAAGATGTTCTCATTAGGAATGACATGTTACTCATTTAAGTAGGTTTTTTTTTTTTTTGTTCATGCATTCACTTGTGATAACATCCTTTTTTATTCATCATTACAGGGAAGTACTTCTTGGAAAGTGGTCAACAAAATTATACAACAGAATTTTAACTGACAGGTTTTAAGTATGACCATATAGCTTCAGTTTCAGTATCTTTCTATTTTTGTCTTTGAACAATTTTTTCACATTTTAACTATTTCATCAGTTAAATTGTAAATTTATGTTCTAGAGAAAAGTTTTACAAAAGATATTGAAAATGAATGTAGAATATAGATAACATATCTGAGATTTTTGTCTTTTAATAGAATATGAACCACGTACTGGAGGCATAAAAGTCTTGGGGATTGAGATATAAAATTTTATTTATTAATATTAAATGAAAATTAATGATGACACAGTTACAGTAACACAGAAGGCTCACCCTGTCAAACTAATAGATGAAAGAATGAATTGCATCACAGTTAATTAGATAATTAACATTGAGGGGAAACAATTGTTATTGTAGTGTCTATGTTCAGATTGTAAGACTACAAATGCTTTCTGACCTTTGATTACTTTGCTTTTTAACAGCTTTCTCTAACTTGTGCAATACCTCCATCTGCTATATTCACAAAGTCTATAAATTGAGGAACTCCATAGACAAATTGAGTCTTTCTATATCTTTAATATCTTCTTTGTAAATAAAAATTTAACCGTAAGTTAGCTATATAAATAAAAGAGGTTATTAAGTGACTCAGTCTGGGCCAGCACTAGTTTTCATAATAGCATCAGCAAGAGTGAAAGAAATAGAGTAAGTATGATGGCTGTGTCAGGAGCAGCTCATGCTACCTGTAATACACACAGAAACTTATCTATGAGTGGATGGCCTGAGTTTCAGTGGACCTGAGCCTAAAATAGAAAAACTGGAATTCAGGATCATGTCAGGAATAAAGAAATTCAGGAAGTTGACCTCTTTTGCCTCTAATCTCAAAAACAGTGCTTTTATCATTTTTAGACACCAGAGCTCAAGTTCTGAAATGTAGTTTCAATTTGCTAGGGAGATTACTGTGACAATCTGCTTTCCATGGAACATCAATAAAGAAGCCCCAAATTACACGGTATTGTTAGGAAGCCCTTGCTTTGATTCAGATGAATATATTAACTTTACTTAACAGTTAGTAAAAGGTTAGGCTGTCTTTCTAGAGGCGACTGTTTTCAGAGTCACTTTCTAATATCGAAGTAATCAGTTTTACATTAGGAATACTATGAGAGATAAATATATTTTTGATAATATTTTTCCCACTAAAGCTAATTGAGTTTGCCATTTTATAAATATGGGTACTATGTATGTGTGGGGAACCACTCAGATTGCTTCAAAGCTCAGGAGCGTCTAAGGACAACTGAGGACGGGCCCACAGTGGGATATAGTTATGTAACCATGGCTTCGCACAGGTAAATACGCATGCACTGGTTATGGCACTGCACAAGAATGTAAATATAAGCTAACAACTGGTAAATAATTATACACTAATGATGCAGGAGGCTCAGGCTCTTGCTCTCTGATCTGCTTCCTACTGCCTGCTGTTGTTGCTGATGTTTTGCACACGTGCATTCTTTAACCTTGGGACCTCACCTGTGAAAATCTCCCTTGGGCCCTCTGAGCGGGCTGACAGCTGCTGTAGTCAGCAGTATATTGAGGTGAGTGGTCCCATAGGGGCTGTGAAAACAGTGCCTGAAGGCAAGGGAGAGCCCCAGGACTGGTTGGTAAGCCATGCTGGCCTCACCATGGCTACCTGTAACCATCTTCTTGGCAGCCTGGAAGGCCCTGGAGGACTGGGAAACAGTCCTTTTGGAGCCCAGGGATGTCTTGCAAGCCTTGGAAGCTACAGACAGACAAATTCCTCCCCCTCACTGTGAAGTGGCAGGGTGGATGGCGTGGCTCTTTTTCACTCTCATCTGCTGCATAAATTAGAAGGAGGATGACCAGCAAGTAGACCAACTGCAGCAGACAGAGGAGGACCTTGAACAACTACTGGCTGCTGTAGAACTCATGCTGTGAGGTGTGGGAAGCACTGTCTCCTCCAGAAATGTCTCCAGAAGCGTAAGTCCTCATGTCCAAGAAAACACCCAGGAAGATTTTGCATGCTAGGCTGGCTGTTTGTCAAAAAGTAGATGTAGAGAAACCCCTATTCCAGGAAAGAGGACTGGGAGGGCTGCCTACCTCTACCCGGGACACAACATACACTATCTGGACAGCCATGGAGCTGCAGCTGGCAAAACAATTAACACAAAAGGTGGGTGAAACAGTGCTCAAATGGCTGCTACGGCTGTGGGACAATGGGGCTGATAACACAGTTAAACCCACAGGAGATGTCCCAAATAGCCAGCACAGCCAGCACCCCCTATGAGACGGGTTCTGCAGAACTTTTAGAGGACAGCCGCAGAAACAGACTGTGATAAATTGTTTGATGGCAGCAGCTCACCTGGTTTGGGGGAATTCAGGTGTCCTTCTGGACCAAGTCACCATCTAGACTTGGTAACTATGCTGCATGAAATGGACATGCAGCAAATGCTGTTCACACTGCAGTACTGTAGCCCAAATGAGGAACTGCTGCAGCACGCATGAAAGATATGATCCTGGGGAGCAGCCAGCTGGCACATTTGGGTAAATGGCAGCCCTTTTAGCTAAGTTTGCAAATCACCCAATAGATGATGCTATGGATGCCTTGGCCAAGCTGAGAGGTATAAAAGTAAAGCGCCAAGGTAAGGTGAGATCTGTAAAAAACGCACTGACAAAGGAGAAAAAGAAGGGGAGCCCTGGGCGAGCAGGGCTATCCCCCCAAGGACAGGCTGTAAGGCTCCTGAAGGTCAGCTGGCACAGGTCGGGATGAATGTTCTGGCTGCCAGCCTAGTTGCAGATAAGCTAGACGGGCAGCCTTTGGATGTGTTGCTCACTCTGTGAAGGCTGTTATGCCCTGAGCAGCAACACCAACTGATGGGCCAGGGCCAGAAGGCCAGAGCAGGACTGGTGAAGCTGTAGGAAGTGATACTGGCCTCCTTTTACCCCAATTAGGAGACTGGCTGGGGTACCCGGGTCTTGGGGATCCCAGGTGGCTGGAGACCACCTGTGGAATTGACTGCTGTTCCCCAAAGAATGTACAGTGTATAGAGCACTGGTGGATACTGGAGTCGAGTCAATGGTAATGTACGGCAACACAGTTTTACAGGACCTACTGCATACATAGAAGTGCATGGCGGTCACAACGTCTAGGTTCAGAAGGCCCAGGTGACGTTAGGTATTGGGCATTTGCCCCCATACCTGTATGATGTTTATGTTTCCCTGGTTGCTGAATGCACACTGGGGTGGACATACTGACTGGTGCTCTGCTGTAAACCACATAGTGAGAATCACAGTTGTGAATTCAAGTGGTAAAAACTGTAGTCTGAGGCCATCTACTCCACGCACTGCCGACTCTCCCACAGACCACATGGGTTGTGTGCATGAAGCAGTACTGGCTGCCTAGAGGCCATGAGGAGATGGGACAGACTGTCTTGAAATTGGAAAAAGTAGGGGTTATATGTCCTGCACAGAACCCTTTCAACTCCCCAGATGGCCCGTGCAGAAGCCAGATGAGTTGTGGCACATGACTGTGAAGTCTCATCCTGATGCTGGCAGTCAGGACCAATTTGCTTTCACCTTGGAGGGCAGGCAGTGAACTTTTGTAGATGTTGCTGCAAGGCTATTTGCATTCCCTAACTTTGTGAAATGGCCTGATGGCTCAGGATCTGGCCACCTGGGCCAAGCCACATACTGCGTCACTGTTTCATATTGATGATATGTTAACCTCTGATTGCCTTGCAGATTTGAAAGCCACCAGACACAGTCTGAAGGAAGCTTTGCTGACAGGAGGGTGGGCCATAGACAAAGACAAGGTCTAGGGAATTGGCTTCTCTGTCTAATTCTTGGGTGTTATATGGTTGGGTAAGACCACACCCGTGACAGTACACCAGTTACAGGTGTAGATGGTCTTACTAGGTTTTTAGTGGTTGTATGACACCTAGCTACCCTGCTGTGTTCTTTATACTAGATGACCAAAAAGGGTGCAACAGGGATAGACACAGCAGAAGCTGCTTTCTGAATAGATGCAGCGGAAGCTTTTTTTCAGGACTCAAAGAAGGTTGTTGCATAGGTGTAAGCCCTACCAGTCATTGACCCAAACTTGCCATTTATTCTAACTGTCAGTGTGGATGATGATGAATTGGCTGGTGCCTATGGCAAAAACAGGGAAAGTGAAAGTACCCTGTTGGATTTTGGTCACAGTTGTGGAAGGGAACCCAGAGCTGGTATTCCCTGATTGAGAAACAGAAACTCTGTATGCTGTTCTGCATGTTTGTAAGGAAACATGGAGCAGATAGAGGACTGGGTATGGATGTGAACAGCCCATCCCAGGAGTGGGGTGGCACATGTCCCCACCCTCACTTGTTGAGGAATGTACCTCCAACAGCGGGCCTCTTTCTTGACTAGCCCATTGGCAGCCAAACTGGCAATAGTTTTTGGACTTGTGATGTATGTGGTGCAGGAATCCATTGGGAAGGATGGGCAAAACATACCCCTAGTCACTGTGCAATAGAAAAAGAGGGACCTCTGGATGA
>RJWT010000407.1:0-69591 GCA_004365215.1 Cuniculus paca
GTCAACCAATAAGATTAATTGTTCTGGTAAAATTGACCAAATCAGGGACAAATGGGGAAGTGAGTCATGAAGCAAGTGGGCGTGCTTAGAGAGCAGTGACTCTTTCTGTAGTGGGTTGGGAAGGTGACTCCTGGTTTCCTCAAAGTGATCCATACCTATTTGGAGTGTCAATCTCTTATGTTTATACTTAGGGTGTGGTTGCATTTGTCTGGCCTTTTGTCTTGAGATCTGGCCCTCATCAGAAGTGTCTGTCTGCTAGGGAAGAGGTCTGGTCTTCTGCATTGGCTCCTTTGAGGGCCTAACCCTGTCTGACTGCCTGTATTTCTAACTAACTCAGCTGCCTGTAACAATAGGATGATAGCAACTGAGACTAATAGCATAGAGCATGTCGTGAAATGAAGTAAAGGGAAAATATTGACAAAACTGCTTCCATAAAGAAAGATAAACTTGAATCTTTTATAGGAGAATGGATGTACCTTAATACTGTAATGTTAAGTGAAATACAACAGACACACAAGTTTAAATATCACAGTTCCTTTTGTACAAGAAATTCAAATTATAAATAAAAAGCAGAACTAAAGATAGATAAAAGGAAGTAAAGAGATAGATTTTTCTCAAATGGGGAGGAGATCAAGAGATAAAGGCAGAGAGAAGGGAGGGGAGGAAAAGGATATTGAAAAAAGAATTAAAATGTGAGCTATAAATGCACCAGCTCCACTCAAGGAATGTAAATATTATGTACTGTAAACATATATTAATTCAAAAAGTTTTTAAAAGCTAGACTTGAAAAACATTTTTTTGCATATTTCCTTCCTTTATAGTAAACACTATGAAAATAGGGACTAGACTTTTTTCTTTATACATAATAAAGGCTTACAGATGATAGGCACTCCATAAACTTCTTAAGTGAGTGTCACTGCCCTCTTCTCTGAACTTATTCTCTATCACACTTTCAGCTTTCAAAAAGTTACAAAAGGATTTCTGTTATTCTCAGATAAACCAAACTCATCCCCATCTCAGGGTCTTTACATGTTTTATTCTGTGGGTCTACATTATTCTTCCTACATATATCCGAATACATTCTCAAACTTCGCATTCAATTTTCTGCTTAAATACTTCAAGAGGGACCTACCAACTCCAGATATTCAAAACAATGCACTGCACTAGTATTCTTCATCCTCTGCTCCATGTTTATAGCCACCTGATGTCTCAACGATTTTTTCTATATCTCAAATTCTAGTCTGTGTGACTGGAATGAAGAAAAACTATGCACTAGAAAGCTTACAAATAATAGAAATTTGTTAAGTAAGAAATTTGGGAAGTAAAAGACAAAAATCATGGCCAGATTCAATGGTGGGGCCTTACTTTCTGGATAATACATGGTGACTTCTAGTTATAGTCTAAACTCTTGGTCCTCACATGAATTTGCCCCTTCAGAATATTTTATGATTATAATTATTATTTTCATTTCTTCAACCACATGCTGAGTTGAACCATTACCTTCTGGCAAATCTGGCTCACATAAATTTTAGAATTGTACCTATGATCTTACCTTAAACATCATTTGGTATTGGGGCTTTTCTGATCCATCTAAAGAAGAAATTGTCTTCCTTCCTGTTTGATAGCATCAAACTTCCCTTCCTCCATTAAACCATTTGACACACACTTCCTTGTTACTTGGTTGTACTTTTTTTTTTTTGAGCAGAATATATTTATTGAGAGAAAGAAAGCTTCTGTCTGAGAGAGAGACAAAAGGGGTCCCGAGTGGGTTGCCCTACTTGGCTGTACTTTTCACAAACTTGTAATCTTTATAACAGCTTAATAAAGCTTCATTTGTATGTTTAATAATGAGAACAGTCTTTTGCTTTTGCTTATATTTGTGATTTTTGGAATGTTTCCTGAAACACCATTGTCATTTTGCAAAAAAGTTCTGTAAGAAAAAAAAGGAAAAGAGAAATTTGAATCATACACAGTGTGTAAACTTTTATTTTCGTATGTGGGTAAAGAAAAAAAGTGTTTGTAACCTTGGTGTTTAAATCTCTTTAACAATTATTTGAACATGACTTTGTAGTACTTCCACTACCTCTGTTTCTATTTGATTGATATTATATAGTAAGAATTGTTATTGAATTATGAATTCAATTCGATGGGCCGTTTTTAAAATTTTCAAAGCTTTCTAGAAAAGTTAGGAAATATAAAAATCTATAGACCATGTTTCATAATACAAACTAAAAATGATGGTTGATAAAATGCTTATATTAATCTATTTTATAAATATACAGTATAAATACCATAAACATTTCTATAAATAACAAAAAACTATATAAAGTGAAGGTATATTTACTCAGTACACACATTATTGTGGCTTATTTGTCTTACTGGTAATTTTTACAATCTAGCTTTTATTACAGCAACTATAACCATAGAGCAAGTATGTGAGGTACAGGAAGTGTGGGCTAAAAAGCATTTCAATAACAAAAAGTTCAATCTTAGAGAATCAAAGTTTTAAGAAAGACTGAATGTTTTATGAGTTTAAACTAACCTGAAGAAGTTATAGCTTTGGTTACACATTGTTTCAGTTACTTTCTCTCGTTGCAGAGACAAACACCTGACACCCAAAATCAGGGAAGAAAAGATTTATTTAGCTTACGGTTTTTGGTGGTTTCAGTCCCTAATCAGCTGGCCCCAAGGCAGGGTGGCATGGCACTGGGGCAACACTTTAAGGCAGTAGCAGAGCAAAAGAGAGCAAAGGCAAGCCTCTTCTCCATCCCTTAAATTGTATACAGGCCACACCCCCCCCACTTCAAGGTGAGTGTAACACTCACAAAATGTCCTTGCCCTCCTTTGCACAGGATGAGGATATTTAAAAAGTAAGAACCCTGGCTCCCTGCTGAGTCTCTCATTGAACTTCTAAACTGCACAAGTTGACACAATGTATCAACCACAACAATCCACCCCTTGTCAACTTGGCAACCAGACATATTTCTTCAAATCAGCCTCCAAATACAAAGGCAGGCTTATTCTTAACATTTTGCAACTTGAACATTATAACACAGCTTAACAATCCTTAAGAACCAGCAGTAAGTCAAGCAACATTGCTTTACATTAGAAACATAACATTTTGTCCTTGCACACCCAAAGACTCATGCACATCCCTCTATGTAAAAGGCATTTAGTCCATCAGCAAGAGTTGCCAAAGTCCTAGCAGTTTCAGCATTGAAACAGTTTCAACATTGGTGAAAAGTCCAAGTCCCAAGTCTCTGAAATGTAAGGCAAACTCTTAGCTACATGCCTCCGTGCAAATGAAAACAAAGTTAAACACTTCCAACATGCAGAGGCACAAGACAAACATTTTCATTTTAAAAGTTACAAACAGGAGGGTACAAAGGATTGGGATCAAAACAAGTCCAAAATCCAGCAAGGTAAATGTTAAATCCTATAGTTGCTTGTCTAGCATCTAAAGCAATCTGTTGCACATTGTGAGCTCCAAAGGTCTTGTGTGGTTCCACTCCTATGGCACTTCTGGTGATCACCAATCCCATGGCATCTCTTGTGCTGGCTTTGCTCCCCCACTGCAGTTTTCCTTAGATGATCCACGTTCCTGGCTTTTCTAAACTTTTGGGGTCTCTGGTGCACCTTTGTCTTCACACTCACAGTTTCACATGCTGCCCTCTCAGGCACACACTTCCTGGCCTCCCAGGCCTTCTGAAATCAGGGTGGAAGCCTTTTCAACCTCTGAGCTTGTACATTCTGCATGCACCTAAAACCAGAACCATGTGGATGATGCCGAGGTCTGCTGCTAGCTGGAGCACTAGCCAGGCTTTCCTCTCTCTTGGCTGTAGGGTTTGAGTGCCTGGATCGCTGGACACTCTGAACCTGATTGTGAGGAACAGATTCTCTATGCTGCCACCATTCTGGAACCTCATGTGGCCTCTGCTGCCATTCTGGAACATAGTGCTCTGAGGCTTTCTCCTCAGAGCAAAGTCTTTCACTTTTGCAGTTTGGAAGCTGCAAAGGTTTAAGACTTGCTACTTTTTCCAATACCTGCAGGCCATCTTTTCTATTTTTCTGTTACTTCTCAGCAATTGAGGTCTCAGCTCTATCTTTGCAGTCCACAGCTTTACTGGAGCTTCCTTTCTGGCTGAACTCACAATGTTTTAAATCACCCTGCTGGGCTCTGTGCTCTTGACTTGTGATATAAATCTGGCTAAAAGCCCCCAACAATAGCCATGCCATAGCCTCAACATTCAACAGCCTTGAAATTTCTTTTCCCAGATTAGTTAGTCCAACATCCTTAATCTCAGTCTCAGGCAAAGTCTCTGGACATGAGCAAAATGCAGACAAACTTTCGGCCAAGCTATAACAGACAACTGGAGTCTAACACCCAATGCTGTCCTTCTTCCCATCAGAAACCTCCTGAGCCTGGTCTTTATCAGCAGGCTCTCTATCAGCCTCCTGGTCACCTGAGCTCTGACCAGAATCTCTCCTACAGAACAGCCTAAGCTGTTTCAGGGCTTCTCTTTCAGGTGACATCTCTGAACCTTTCCAAACTCTTCCCACAAGCCATTCCCAAAGGCTCTTGAACCACATGGTCAGGTACAGTCACAGCAATGACCCCACTTCACTGGTACCAAATTCTGTCTTGGTTACTTTCTCCTGTTGCTAAGACAAACACCTGACACCCAAAATTTGGGAAGAAAAGGTTTATTTAGCTTACAGTTTTTGGTGGTTTCAGTTCATAATGAGCTGACTCCAAGGCAGGATGGCATGGCACTGGGGCAACACTTTAAGGCAGTAGCAGAGCAAAGGCAAGCCTCTTCTCCATCCCTTAAATTCTATACAGGCCACTCCCCCCTTCAGGATGGGTGTAACACTCCCAAAATGTCCTTGCCCTCCTTTGCACAGGATGAGGATATTTACAAAGTAAGAACCCTGGCTCCCTGCTGAGTCTCTCAGCTGAACTTCTAAACTCCACAAGTTGACACAATGTATCAACCACAACATACATAAAGAGAAATGGCTAGATAAATTCAAGAGGTAAGTGAGCATTTCATTAAAGAAATGTAAACAAACAAGCAAGCAAACAAATAAACAAAAATACCAGAGGACTAGAAATGCCCTATGCCACAATTATGCTGTAATTCTCCTAATGGTGATGACTGAAATGATCTTTTTGGTTTAGTACCAGCTAAATGGCAACAAGGATAGAGTTTGGGAATTATATAGTTTGTTTTGTATCTCTGAATACACAGATAGCTGCTGCTTCTGGGCAAAAACTAATCAATGTTTTCCATTGACCTCATGTAAAACAAAACTGTAAACAAGCTGTATCATTCTATATCTTGAGAGTGTATTTTATATATAATTTGAGAACATTTACAAACATCTGTTAAAATATAGAGATAGAAATATGGATTATTTTCTCATGATAGCAGTGTTCTATGAAGATTAATTTTTGGTCTTATTTCATTATGAGCCAATAGCATATAGAAGGTGATTAATAAATTCATGTTGTATAAATGAATGGATATAAGCATATATTTCATTTATAATTTTATTCACTTATTGTTAGACAATAAACCCTTGTTCCCATTTAGCTGATACTAAGCCAAAAGAAGATCTAGGTATGAGTCAAATAATACACATGGGTATAATTTCATTATAGTTCATGCAATGCATACCAAACCTTCAGTGATAAGATGGAAGAACAGAGAAAATTCAGAAATGCCTAGAGACAAGAAAGGAGGTGGGGGTAAAATGAAGCAGCCCATTGATGCTATGTATTGAAAGGCATCTAACTAATCCAAGAATAATCCATGGCTTGCTTGAAATTCAGAAATGTTTGTGACAGGAAGCTGAAGAAATTCAGTTTAGCTCAGCACATAGTTACTAATAACAGATGGCAGGAAACATAGCAATAAGTGAGCAAATGATTTTAAAAGGCATTTACAGAAATACTCAGTTAATGATGGCTTGATGTCCAATGAAGTCTGATGACTTAGGGAGGTATGGAGGAGACAGCTCTGATTGCTACAGACCTAGTAATTAACAAGCCATTTCAGTAATCTAGGCAGATTAGTCCTATAGCAGAGCATATTCTAGGATGTGAGGTATTAGATCAGAACTTGTGAGGGTTAAATAAGTAAATTAATCTAGCTGTGGTGCTGAAGGTCCTAAATCGTTTTTAGCATATACTGATTAATATTACTTTGGACTGCATAGGGTTATTTACATCTGAAAATTTCAATTAAAGGACTAGAAAAAACAATTATTTATTTTTCCTTGTTAACTTGTGAATAAACTGATCCCCATCCAATTTTACTCCTGTTAAGTCATATCATTAGTAATTATAATAGGTGGCAGATATAGACAGATACATAGACACATAGGTAGAGTTTGATTGATTAATTTATACCTATGAATGAATGTAAATTGGAGAGCTACTAAAGCTAAAACAGGTTTTCCAACTCACCTTATGTAATTGATTAATTTATTTAAGTTCATTCATCACATACTATTAGATGATAAATTATTAAACTTAATTTTTCAATATCTATTTCCATTAAGGTTGAACCTTAATGATATTTCTTTAGTTGAAGAAAGAAAACAATTAGAGGTAATATTCTCATTTATCTGTAGAACAAGGATTCTCCAGAAAGACTAGGTTATCTGATTTGAATAAAGATGGCCTAATTCACATGACATTTCAAGATCAGAGCATAAATTGGTATAAGAGAATGAGCAGAAAAGTATTTTAAAGATGTCATATAGGACAGATGAGGCACAATCCAGAAAATTATGAGTAATCAAAGATTTGACAAAGAAAACAAAGCTTCAGTTGAAAAGTACACACACACATATGTATGTATATTTCAATTGAAGACATATATATGTGTATGTATATGTATATGTGTATTTTGGGGGGTTAGGGTGTATTCATGAAGTTGTAAACTAAAATTTAAGAATATTAGAAGAGATAAGGGAAGACTTTATCAATTAATCCAAAGTTAGAATTAATAAAGACATTGACAGATTTGATAACATAAAAGTAAAAACTCTTGTTTAAATTTTGCATAAGTGAAGTACAAGAGGTATATGGGAAACCAAACCAAATCAAATTGGCAAATAAATAAATAAGTGAATCCATAAATAAAGCCAAGAATTAGTGGGATAAGTGGAGATTGCTTCTAGTGAACAAGATACAAAAGCAGCAGACTCACTACTCTCTACCGCTGGAAGCAGTACTCTGCTGGAAGCAGATACTCTCTACTGCTGGAAGTTATACACAGGTGCTCACACCAGTGAGCAGACTGTACAGATGACCAGATCTTTCCATGAACTGTGACACTACTGAGGGAAGGAAATGCCTCACACAGAAGGTCTTCTAAGCCTAGTGCAGGAGTTTAAGGCCCTTTTTAATTAGATGTTTATAAGAGCTTGGGGAAGTTTCATATGTACTTTGTGACTGAGACGAGGGGAGAGCTGCCAAGGATGGAAATGTTTATTTTTCAGAACTATTAGAGAAACAGTGAATCAAGAAAAAGTATAAGCACTCTTTCCTATTAGAGTTCACAGAGCTCTTTAAATCTTCATTTGCAACATCAGCCTCCAAGAATCAAGTATCTTATCTAGTGCACAGTAAATTTAATTAATCATAGTGACTTATTTTTTTCTTAGAAAATCTTGAAGAGCTGTCATTTTTTACCACATATCTTGGAAAAACGTGGGCTACTAGTTGGCCAAACTCTTCATACTATGAAATGTATGACTTAAAGTAAGATAAATGTCAAAATATGGGAATATATGAGTATAAAAATAAGGGAAACTCTTAGCAAGGCAGGTTGTTACAGATACAATTTATACCTACTCAATTATTTATTAAGGTCTTTACCCTGGAGTTCAGTATTTCACTGTGCATTATAATGCAAGATATAATTAAACAATGCCCAGTATTTCAACATTTAATTTATAGTAAAATTAAGAAGAGATTTGTTTTTCAGTTTTCTGTTTTGGTATCTACTTAGGTTTACTTTTCACAATAATTCTGCAAAGCAAGGGTCATTATTATCATTTATATTGGAAGGACCTGTCACAAAGTGATGTGTAAAATTCTATATTTAATACATAATACTGGTATTGGTAAAATGATAACTAATAATGTAAGGCAGTATATGACTAAGTGCTAACCTGCATGATATTTAAAGTGAAAGAAATGGAAGCAGGCAAGTAATAAGAAGAGACAAAACTAGTATGACCTGGGTTTCTAATATGATCCAATTATTTTAGTCTTGGATTAGTTTGTTTAAATTTTAACCTTTCAAAGACATTGGGTATGTATAGTACTATCCCTACTTTACATAGTAGAAAATGAAGTATAAAAATTTGTAATAATAAGACTCCACTGACAGTAATAAATCCATAGTTAATGTATTTGCATTCATAGCCAGATTTGCACATCTACTCGGTTTCAAATATTTTGCTCTTTCCTTACTTCATGGTCACAACTAAATCAGGAAAAGGAGTATGGTCTTCAATAGAAGAATTAAAAGGAAAGAGCCTCAGTATTTTTCAGAATGCAGAATAGAAAATTGATCTGAGATACAGAAATCTGGTATTTGCAACAAAGTCTGTCTCTTTATTTGTTAATTTATGAATCAAGACTGGTGTAAGAAAATGCCCAGTATCTTGAAATCAGTGCTCTTTCACTATTTCTCCTTCCTCAACTTCCAACTCGGTAGCAAAGCTTTGTTATCAAGTCAGTGAATATCTGCCATTGGAGCATGCACAATTAAATGGATACACCATTCTTAGTAATTATGGTTTCCATGCATCTGATTTTCTATTTTGACTTTGGTACCAAATTCATGTAAGATAGCTGAGTATTCATCATGATAGACTAAATTTTGTAACAAGGACAAGAAAATAATTGGAGGAAATAAATAGTCTATTCAATAGAAACATTTTTTCACTCAGAGATGCTCCACACAGAGCTTCTGCCTGGATGCTTCAAGGACTCAGTCTTCCTCTCCCATTGGGTCGGCCACTTCATATGTCTTTCAGTACTCCAGTGAATTTTCTATATTTCACCAGTGTATCCCACCAGCCAAAAGGCAATAACACAGCTAGAAGGGCAGTATGGATTTTCTCTGTTTCTCATCCAAAAGAAAATCTTGCGGCAAGCAGTTAGTTGAAGGCTCTCATGTTCCACCTTTCTTGACATAAAATATCTGTTTCCTTTTTCCCGAACATATAATAGACAGCCATTGTCTGGGTATTGTACCAATCAGGGATGATCAAAAAATCAAAACCTCTTTGGAATTTATAAAAGGAAAGGTTTCATAAGGAAAATTATAGGCTCTATAAAAACATTTAAAGAACTAGCAGAGCAAATGTCAGAGAAAATTTCTGTTCCCTTTGGTAAAATGAGAACGTTTTTGAGTTTCAAGGAGGACTTTTCATGACTGCAGCTGACTGTATCACCAGTGTGTGCTAACTCAAAAGTTGCTCAAAACTCACGTGTGTCCTCCTCCACACATTTCCCTTTCTCAGGAACATGTCTCATTATTAGCAGAATTGAAACAGGATCTTGCTGTCAGGGAGAGTGAGAACTATAATTTTTAAATCCTTTGTTTTTATCACACAAAAACAAGGTGAAAAAGGAACAAAACCTTGCATGTTATCAAAAGACAGTAGTTGGCCTTGCCAAGAGAAATGAAAACCAAAAAACAAAACACATAAAAATTCCTCAAAGCCCCATACAATCATTGGAACCATTTTAAATTTAAGGTTGTATGAGGTTCAATCACAAGTCATTTCTTGTCATTTGACATTACATGGACTAAAAAAGGCAAACTGTTATCATTATCCATCAATTCCTCAATGATGCAATCAACATTTATTATTTTCAAATTCCAATTTAAAGGGAGGAAGAAGGGAAAACTCAGAGTACACTGATCCATAGGAATTCTGAAAACCTGCTAGGTGTGAAATGTGAAAAATCTCTAATGTTGATTAGCATGTCCATGCTGCTTCTTGCTAGGAACCCCTCTGTTCATTGTTCAGGTTCTGCATCACCTGTGGAATTAATTGTTCCTACTTAGCTCAGTGTGTTAGGCATCCCACTTGAATTTTATTTTATTTTTCTTTGGATTTAATTTTCAAAACTGGTTTGTTGCTTTGTTTATTAGCATTCATCCCACCACTTTTTGTACTTTAAAGATATAGCTTGAGATTACCCGATATAGCTATGTGCTATCTGGAAATTATCTAAAATAAACTTGTGTGGGAAAGCTACATCCTAATCTGATCTTTGATTTAAGGTTGGATCTTAAAACAGTTCTTTATTACCAGCAATGATTTACAAATTTATCTCTTTCTGCTGAGTATATAATCAATTTTTTCATCTCTCAAAGCCCTATAATAATTATGCCCATCCTCCACTTATTTTCACTGTTGGCCAACTGGTCAATTCCTGTCAAGTCATCTTTGTGTAATCATACTATCTTATACATATCCAGAAGGAACAAATGACATATTCTAACATTCTGGTTACTATTCTGCTCCTAAAGTCTCAGTAGATACATGAACTAATATCTATGACATTATAGGTGAGATTTATTTTGTGATTTAGTATACATTTTTTTCTTTATAGATCATATTGTAGCTCACTTTTTTTAGTAGTGAAAATCTATTCAGTAATATAATAATCAATTACACATTGCCAGTGATTTGATGCAATAGTGTTTATTTCCAGTTCCCTGAGATACTTCTTTTGAATGGAGTCATCTAAAAACCTGAGTTTGAATATGTTGGAATTTCTGCTTTCAGATGAGTCTTCATTGAGAGTTTTCTCTGGAGAGTAGGTAAATAGAATTAGATTATTGTGTAAGAGATCTATACTTGTCACATGTGAACTCATCTATGCAGGAAAATGAGGTAGTTTATGCATACCAAGAGAAGAAAAACATCCTTGAAAAAAATAGTTCATTTCTGCAATAAATTGTACCCAAATATTTAGAGTGAAGCAAAACTTATAAATATGAAGACAAGTTACAGACTATGAGGCAATATTCTAGAAAAATCACTTGTACTAAGAAATACTGCATACCATTCAATATAATTACAACTGTGGAAGTGCTCATTTATTGAAAAATACAGCATAAGTAAGTTTAGGTTTCCCTTTAAAATTTTTACCTTTGTTTGTATATTAAAATCACAAAGGGAATTTCTATTAATATATGATAGTAACTCAATGCTACCAATATTTCTGGGTTTTTTTACATAAACAGATTTTTATCAGTGAATTAAATATTTTTAAGCAAATTGAAAACTTTAGTGATCAATCTTGATAATTTCCATGAACAATTCTTTATGAGTTTTCTACTGTTTTTCATGCATAGCAAAATATTGAATGCATTGGGAGTAACTTTATAAAAGAAATTAAATTTAGGAACAAACTTTACAAAAGTTGAGCATTGACCAATGAAACAGTCCATTCTTTGATGAAAGAAAAGTGTTTTGAAAATGGCAGGTTCCTCTTCTAGCTTAGTAAGAAATAGAAATAGATTGATGTTTTATGAAATCCTCAGAAAAGATAAGAGATAATTCCAAATTAGTAACTAAACCTTATTATGAGCTAAATACATGTTTACTATAAATCCTTATTCCAAACTTGTGAAAGGTGAACATATTTCATGGTCAAACTCAGCTGTACTTTTACATACAGCATTTTTAAGGTGAATAGTATTTGCAGATTACCTCCTGGAATCCATAGTTTTGCATAAGGAAGCAGAAGAAAGTCCATGGTTATACAATTATAATAAATACCATGTGAAAGTATAATTTTGAAGATATTCCAGTCCAGTAAGAGGATATATGTCCTGGATTCAAATGTGAAGAACGGAGATTGGATATTCATGTGAGCTGTGGGTAAAGTTGTGACCTAGAAAGACTTAGACATGGAAAATAATGGAGGCAAGATGTGAAGGGTTTTCATGTCCCCATCCTCTTGCTTGAGTAACTATATAAGTCTATGTTCTATTTACCAAGTTGGAGAAATCAAGCTGCAAGGACAAGTGTTAGTGAAGATTTTGTGGTTTGTGCTTGCTTTGGGGGGGAACCATGCATGGAAGAACTATGCTTGAATTTGTGATTGTGAACACTGTGATAGTCTTGATAGAAGATCATGCTGTGATAGCATTAGCATATGCATTTGAATGCTAGATAATCACAGATTGTGATATGCTTTCTCTAATGTTAACTCTACAGAAGGAATTGAATACCACCATAACTTCAAGATTATGACATAACAAAAGAATAATAGAGAAGCAGCATGAGAAAGAACAAGACACTACACAGAGAAAAGTTTTATGTGACCATGTAGAATTCAGAAGAACACATTTCAAAAATATTTTCAGGATTAAATTCTTTTGAGTAATTACATAGCAAAAGGAGAACAAAGTGTATACCAAGATGAAAATCAAGAGCTTAGAAGAAATTTTGTATTTATATGATTACTTATATAGCTGACTATATGGGAAGGAGAAAAAGAAAATTTTATTGCTTTTTACTGGTAAAGAACAAAATAAACCTATTCTGACACAATAATTTAATGTAAATTTACAAGGTGCACTTTGATGAACATTTTGTCTGTAAGACTGTCATAACGTTAGTCCTTTTATTCTGAGTGATTAGTAGACATAAATACAGAAACAAAATAAAAATCAACCACAGAAGCAAAGAAAGAGAAAGTATCAGGAGTATTTATTTTCTATAAACTTTCCAAATATATATATATATATATGGAATGCAAAGTTATTTGCATTTCTCTCTCGTTAAAATAGTTACACCAATAGAGATTTGCTCAGTCATCATTTTAGTTTAAAAATATTTACCATTAAGAGATTTACTTGTGTTTGCCTTGGGATAATCATAAATGTTCCACTCTATCATTTCAATAAATATGGGAAAACAATTCTAACAATTGAAACAGTATCAATGGGCCATGTCCCCAAATTTAGTGATGGGTTCATGGCACATTTTCCATGCAATATGTTACACATGTTCTTTATTAGCTTACTAAACTAGAATGCACAAAGCCTATAAGTGACAGTAGGTGGAAATCACAATTAACATTTATTGATCCTTAATATGTTAAATACTTAAAGATATAAGCTACCTTGTTGTTCAATAACAATGTTATTGTGTAAGAACCATTACTCTCACTTCAATGACATATAATAAAAATAGAGAAGTAGTCAACTTGTCGAAGATCACACAACTTCAAAGTGGTTGAACTAAGACTAGAAAAGTTATATCTTGTTCTGGAGAAGATACTTTATAACATTTAAAAACTTTTAGCTACAGATAAAATTTAAAATACGAGTTATAAATAAAATTAGTAGCTATGTTTTAAATTTAAACAATTTTCATCTCAAGACCAATGCTTTATCATTTACACCTCCATGAACACACCCTTTAGCCCTTTATATTATTCTGAAGCATCTTACATATTGCATATGTTTATCTTAAAATTTTACCATGTAACCCTATTTTTATTTACTAACCTAGGTATTTTCTTTTAAAACATTTCAATATTGTGGACTTTGGTGTATACCTTATAAAAATGTCTTACGAAGTTCTACTGTTACCTACAAAGTGATAGTTGGTTCTAAAGGCCTCATGCATCTTTGTCTGTAATTTGTCTAGTATGTATTTTAATATTCTGTCAAAAAGAGAGAGTCTTTTACAGGGTAGAATATACATCTATTCAGACAGATACATGTATAATTGTGACTCAAAAATGTGATGTAAATTAAGGTTTGTCTCTTATAAATATCAATTAGGAAACAGAAAAGTGAAAAGGAACTGTAGAATGATAACTTTGCTAAGCAAGTTCACCTGGGATCCAGCACACATCTATCTTCGTAGTCTATTATTGCTAAATTATTTTCATCCATCATAAACCATATGGCTAAACACTGGATCCTTCTTCCTAACACCGGGAAGGACACAAAGACAAACAGGTTTTCCTCTAAGAAACTATCAGTGTTCTACTCACTGTGATCAACTCATCCAGTTAGTCACATAACAATACATAACTGAAATGGAAACAGAAGATATACTACTGTTGTACATTTTCTAGCTAAATACTTTCCTTTAATAAGAAGAAGGAACAACTATCAAAGGATAAGTTGAGAATATTTGGCTCTACACACTGAAACTAGTAATAATAAAGGCCAGTCATCGTGGTTTTATTCGCAAACTCTCATGATCTCACAATTGGGACCAGATATTGGGATAGACAAGCCTAAGTTTCAAGGGTAAGTAAATCAGAATTGTACACCAAATGGGAGTTGAACATTAATTCCTCAGAAGTCAAATGAAATGAAAACATAATGAACAAAATACAAGAACAGAAGAATTATGCAAGGGGCATTATTTTTATTATGAAGTGTGCATATATTATGTACTTTAGCTTTATAATCTCCATTATATTACATATATGAATACATATATATGTATGCTTTTCTGTGCATATTGTTATCTTAACCTGTATCACCATTTTAGTATCATGTTTCTCTCTCTATTTTTTTTTTTTGGTATGGGGAATATAACTCATGACCTTGTGCTTGCCAGGCAGGTACTTATGCTGCTGAGCTATATCCCCGGCTATCAGGTTTCTCTTAAAACAGTTTTCTGCCTATATGCAGCTTCAAAAATATCAAAGTACGCAAGAATCTCTTGTTTTAATTCCCTGCACACACACACACACACACACACACACACACACACGTCAGAACTTATCCCACATATTTTGGAGTTAGCAATATTTATTGTTCATATAATTTTCTTTATTAATTAGAAAAACACAAAATAGAAAAAAAGCCTTTCGAATATTAATGTGCTCAGATTTTGTCTTCCCTCCTTGATTTGTGTACATTTCCACAAGGGAGGGTGCATTGGAGCTGCAGGCTGAGTTACTGGGGCATAGAAGAAGGTGAGTATATTTCTAAAATAACATATAAGAAGCCATCAATTTAAATGAGGGGAAAATGAACTAACATTTTAGTTACTATCATTTCCTGCATTAGATACCTAGAGAATAGATTTCTCATATATAATCTTTTGAGCTATGTTTCACACTTATGAAAACTGCAACCAAAGACATGTCATGTCTTTTTATTATTGCTCAGGGAAGTTGTAGTCAAGAATATTAATCTATATCTCTACTATGAAAAGTTACAGTATATTTTAAACTATACTTTAAGATACACATAGTCCCTGTCTTGTCAGAAGCTAGTTTTCTGCTTGAAGGTAAATTCATTGGTTCTGCAAAAGACTTTCACATAGTGTATGTATTATGCCTGAAGTCATGATAAAAGCATAATCATGTATAATGCCTTGGTCAATTATTTTAGAAAACTCTAGGGCAGTCTAAATTAGATTTATTTTTTTTAGTCCCTCCACAAATCTTTAATAAATATTATCACTGTGCATTTTTATGTTTTCTAAACCACTTAAAATATGAAATGGCAAAAGATTTTCGCAAAATGATTGTCCTTTAAATTGTGTCCATTAGCAAGAGATGAAGTAAGGGCTGGGGATTTAGCTCAGTGGCCCAAGCATCTGCCTGGCAAGCGCAAGGTCATGAGTTCGATCCCTGTATACATACATAGTTTATAAGTATGTATGGATTGAAAGAATATGTATGCATATATATATACATATATATATGTCTTTTTATTATGCACACACACTGACAGGCAGAGACAGAGAGACAACATGAGCGATCTGGCGAATATTATGAAAAGTTAAATAAACTAAACACAGAAAGAAAAATAATCCATACACAAGGCAAATATACAGACATGCAATATAAAACAATGGTTAGCAGCAGGGAAAACTTGTGGGAAGAATTCGGAAATGTAGATCAAAGGATAATCAGTAGTGGGCATGTAGGATACAGTCTAGAGATCTAACACACAATGTTAGTATGAAAATTATCAATACTTTATTATATTTCAAAATTCCACTTAATGAGTAGACTGTAGTTGCCCTTCTGCAAAAGAGTAAGTAGCTGGGATGATGGATATGTTAATTCACTCTCTTAAACACTGTAATATGTATCTCTATCCTGTAACACCATATGTCTAACTTCAATATTCACAATTAAAGTTTATTAAAAACAGCCTGGAAACCAAACTGCATCACACAATGACTGTATCCTGTTGAGGGAGAATTATTATTTCTGATATACGATTTGTGTATTATTTTGCAATATAGTGCACAACACTTTGGGCTGGACCAACAAGACATTACAACTTATAGTACAATTGAAGACAGCATTCATGCATGATTTAAGTTTGTAACAACATAAATACCACATTTTGAATACAGAGTACTCGAAAAAATTATCAATTTATGAGTGAATTCACTGTTAAAGTAACACTTAGATTTTATGTTTTGGGGAAAAACAAAATGTGAATTTTGTCATCATTGAACTTGGTTTCATGAAGAGATTGGATATATATTATATTCTATTGCTTAGCCAACACTTCTGGAGGATGCTTGCTGAGAAATTACCATTTCTCAGGTATATTAGTTCTTTCTTGTGCCTCAGGAGAGGCAATTTACCTTTCAAGTAGGAAGAACTTGCCTTGAGAAAATATTTTACTCATTCTGACTCTCTAGGAGATTGGGCCAGATTTAGGGAAATTACATTTTATTTTTAGCAAATGAGGGTCAGATGTGACCAACAGCATGTGGATTACCTGTTTTATCTAATTCATCTGAAATCATGTGCAATTTCTACATCCTTGTCATGACATGAGAAACCTTAAGTAACCCCCAAAATATATCCCGTTATTTGGACCAAACCCATATGGAAAGTGTACTGGTAAATCATTTCCATTTGGGCCTTCTACTGACTTTATAAATTCAAAAATATACACCAATTTTAGATGTTAAACCATTGTAAAGTAGATTCACAAAGTATCTCACTTAAAATTTATGACAGTCCTTTGAAGTGAGACTGGACAGAAAATAAGAGATTCTCTTCAAGATCACCTGAGGATCAGAATCACATTTTGAAGGCAGGAATTTTAATTCTAAATTAGTGTTGTTTCTAAGGTAGCACAAAGTTTTGACTGCACATACAAAGATTTAGAGAAAGGAGAAAGAATGACTAAGTAATTGCAAAGATTTGAGCATTTTTTAACAGGAAAATTTTAAAATAGCATGAAGTGTGTATTAGACACTCCTTTCACTAGGACAAAATACAATTTTTTTTATTTTTTTTGGTACTAGGAATTGAACTCAGGACCTTGTGCTTGCCAGGCAGGTGCTGCACCACTGAGCTATATCCCCGGCCTTAGGACAAATATCTTCTTTACCTGTAGTGTAAAGATATTTATTTGGCACATCGTTTCCAGTGAGTTCAGTCCAATGCCAATTGAATCTGAGATAGATACAACATGGTGGAAGGGCCTTGTGAAAGAGCTGGAGAGAGACTGGAGGAGCCTGGACAAGAGTGCACTTTTTCAGCTCGCCCCCAAGCACCCACCTTCAATGAGGCCTTCCTCTTAACAGCACTTTCGGCTACTGAACTAATCAATGGATGCATGAACCCACTCAGGACCATAGTGTCCCATGATTTAATCACCTCCAAGCACAGATGAGACATTTTGGTGACAGTTTGGATATAAACCACCACAGAATGAAATTAAGTTTCAGAAGTACAAAGTTGCACTATTAATTTTGAGAGTACTATGGTTAAATATGCCTTCAGCTGGAAAATGTTTATGTTTCATCAATACACTGTAACTGTTTTTCTTTGTCTTAAACTTTCATACTTGCCCTTGGATACTTTGGACACTCACATTAGATCAAACAGGATAGGAAAATGCCAACTCTTTATAAAGTAACCCTTCTAATTATTACAGTTCTAAAATCGTTGTGAAGATTGCATGAGTAAAGTACCTAAAATTATGTTGGTTGTTCATCTAATGTTTAGCTTAGTTAATTTAAACAGAAAGACAAGAAGCAATTATTGTATGTGCATATATTCTCTCACAAATCCATTCATACTTATCTAATTTTTAGATTCAGTGCATGCACTGTACAAGGTTCACAAAAATATTCAGAAACAGATTGTCTGTCTCATTGATTATCTGATCATAATGTATGTGTTTTTTTTACTTTATATAGTTTGACCTCTGGCTAACAATAAATTGCAGGGATTATGCGTGAATATATTCAAGAAAGAAGTAATCAGTGTGCAGATTTCTCTCAATTCATTTGTAAAATTTGGAGAACATTTTGAAAGGAGAAGGACAGTAATGGCTCTGAGGACTCTAGAGCCAAATGTATATATTCATACATAGTTTAACATTTTTATAATTTCCATTTTGTTTTCTACTTAATTTTGTATTGCTATCTAGAAATAATCCACAATATTCTACTTAAACGAAAATGGTCTGAGGCCATCAAAAGATAACAACCACTATTGTATGAATTTTTAATATCTTAGTTTTTAGATATTAAAATTAAATTACCATAGAATGTCAAATGCAGTGATATCTTGAATTAGAGTTTTTATATTTTACTTTAAATATCACTTCTTTCTTTCTTTCTTTCTTTCTTTCTTTCTTTCTTTCTTTCTTTCTTTCATTTTTGTCATTTCAAGTGGTGTTTTGCTATGCAGTTCAGGGCAGACTTGAACTCACTTTGTAGCCTTGACTGGTCTCGAATTTGCAGCTATCCTCCTGCTTCAGCCTCCGGAGTATTGGGAATACAGGTATGCGCCACCATGCCTTGCTATCGTGCAGGTTTTTCAGTGGTAGATTCACAAACAGAAGATAAACATTCAGAATGAACAATGGGAAAGTTATGTGAACAAATATAAAATTAATTTAAAGCAAATGTAAATAGTTAAACAAGGGGAAAATATCAGCAAACAATTAAACCTGAAATCAGGAGTTAAGAAAGGAAAGTCACAGGGAAATAATGATAGCTGGCAAATTTCACCCTCCCACTTACCGAAGGAGCAAAATACTGTATACAATAAAAATAACAGGGTAATCCTAAAGGGGAAATAATTTGCTTTATGATTTTGAACTATTTCATAGGTGTACTGGTTCTGTAATATTATAATCATATTTAGATCAAGGTAACAACAACAAAGGAGACCTCTAAAGTCTTCCTTGTAACTAAACAGGACATTTACTGGTCATATTTCCAGCATGCCAAAATAACTGTTGATTAGTATAAGCTATTCTACGTAGTTAAAAGGCTAAAGTGACTGGAAACTTCACTGTAAAGAAAAGTGCCAGGAGAGTTTTTGTCATCTCCGTTTTTGTCAATGAGAGCCCTTAATGTTAATTGGAATTGAGATTTAAAAACTAAACATTATTCTCAGGTGGTAACTACAAACCAGCCTATGAACTAGAAAAATTACTGAATATCTGGGAAAATTACAGAACTACAGAGATTAAGGTGAAAGGTGGAATATTTTACTCTATAAGCTGTCTTGATTAAATTATGGATGCATAATTTTTCCACAAGGAAACAAAATCTAAACAATATAAAGGTTTTTTTTTTTTGAAATTATTTAAGAGGTTGTTATTTTAGTACTTAATTATGTCTTCATGGTGACATTCACTTCTTTGGCAGGTTGAAAACAACCAAGTTTAGTGACTTAGCAATTATGATTAGTTTGAGTAGGAATCCCTATATGATGTGAATTGTAATCCCTCAAAACCGTGAACTACTTCTTAAATTACTGAGCTCTCTTAAACTTTGCTCCAGCATTTTATTGACTTGTTAACCAACTGGCTTTAAGGTAAGCTTCCAGAGGACAGTCTTTATTTCCAAAGTCCAACCTATAAACACTGAAAATATTATAAAAGATTGACTATGAAATTAACTCATAATTGTAATTAGCAAAGTATATAGCTTCAAAACTTTGTTTTTTCAATTTTAGGTTTATGTCAGCCATTTTTTTTTCTCTTTGTATTTTTCCTTGTGTTTTTTCTAATTTCTTGGAATCAGTTTTCCAGGTTTCGTTTCCTGATCTTCCTATAACTCTCTTCCTGGCATTTTTGCTGTCTCTTATTGGATTTTCTGCATGTGTTTAAGTATTTGGGGGACATCTGAGATACTTATTTTAATCTCTTTCCTCTCCATCTTTATGAAATTTATTTTTGTAATTTATTTCTCTTCTATAGTTTCAATTATCACTCTAGCATGTATGCCTGTGCTGAGTTAAATAATGGCTATCCAAAGTTATTAAATTTATGTTATTTTATTAGGGGAAAAGACATTAACTGAGTTAAGGATTTGGGATGAGATTACCTTGGATTATCTGACAGTCCGGGAGACAAAGGGAGATAACATACGTTGTACTCTGGAGACTCAGACATATTAGGATTCTTAAGAAAATGCACTATTTTCTTACTGATCTTTCCTTTTAGTTTGCTACTTCTCGACAGAAATAAAATTTCTGTATTTTCCTTGATAAACTCTTTCTTATTTGTAATGTTGATTACACAAAACATTTCTTCTCTGTGATCTATTCTCACATTTTGGGAGAGTCTCCTATAATTCTGCGTAATTATTATTATTTTTAAATCCTATGTATTTTTAGGTTAAGAAATGTGTCTTATTTGTTTCTATATTTTTAATGCCTGTGCTTACTATATGCTAGATATCTAAAAACAGTTTCATATTAACATTTGTGGGTAAATTTTTAACAAATTTATCTTTAAAAACATAAAGGGTTTTCTATGAAGTAAAGACTGCCACCATAGCTAATTTCTAGCCACCAGTGGGATATCACTGAAAGAAAAATGTGGAGCTAGGCAAAGATGGGCACAACCAGTCATTATTTCCACCATATACCTAAGTCACATATAAATAACATAAGGGATACAGATAATGATCAGGCAAAAAAATAAGGAAATGAAGAATTTCGTGAATTTATTATTTAACTGACATATTAATGATTAGTTTATATATTAATCAGAAAGAAAAATGTGGAAATGAGGTATTTTGTGAATATGTTTTTAATTTGTATATCGAAGGCAAGTTTATGTAATTTGTGTCCATGTTTCATAATTGGCAAGCAAGTTTCCTGAAAAAATGAATGATAAGAATTTGTGAGTCAGCATGAGCTGCATACAGCATATCATTGGTTTTATGATTTAATTACCTGGTCTAATCAATGTTAACTCTTGTTTACAACAATTTTAAGAACTTTCTTTAATTCATTCAACCAATAAGTAAATGTGTAATAATCCTGTTGTTTCACATTGCATTAATAAAACTTACAGTAATAAGACTTTTTCAGCCTCTTTTAAATTACTTCTTTTTACTTCATAATAAGATATAAGTACAATTTGAAAGCATATCAAATCATTATATAAAGTCAGAGCCCAGATTATTTCCTCTGTTGATATAATATGATTGCATGTAACAAATGACTTTCTTTATAATGTCAACATCAATAAATCTTATAAATTTCCATTTTCTCTCAAATCTTTAATTTTTTAGTTTTATTTTTTAATTAATATATGCTTGTAGTACATAGTATTTACATTCCTTGTGTGGAGTTGGCACATGTATATAACACATCTAATTCTCTTTTTCATCTGCTTTCACTCCTTTCCCTTAGCCTCCTTCCATCTTTCTCTCTTTTTTTTATTTTGAAGAGAATAAAACCAAATGACATAAAACAGAATACAGTCAATCAAAACAAAGCAATGAACGCAGTACAGGACTTCAAAATAAGATAAAAAGAAATCAATAATGGCTACCATAAGGCCTCTTCTTACCTTCAAATTAACTGCCAATAATGTCAGGCATAAAAAATCAAACAAAATAGAACAGAATAAAATCAATCAAAACAGAATATGAAAGCAATATGGACTTCAAAACAAGATAATAGGAAAACAACAGTGGCTACCATAATGCCTCTTGCTACCTTCGAAGTTGCTGCCTATACCATCAGACATTATACAATCAAACAAAACAAAATAGAATAAAATCAATCAAAACAAAACAATGAAAGCAATACAGGGCTTCAAAACAAGATAATAGGAAATCAATAATGGCTACCATAATATATTTTTATTATCTTTGAAATAGCTGTCCATGACATCAAATATAATAAAAATCAAACAAACCAAAACAATAGAAAGCCAAATTAAACAGAACAATGAAAACAATACAGGTTTCAAAACACAATAATAGATTTACAGTGGCCACTGCCTTCCCTTTTTAGACATTTCTTCCCAATTCATTTTCACAATATGCAGTGTGAATTTGGATCCCACTAACTCATCTAGTTTTTTATAATAGGGAGAAATGATGTTCACTCATGTGACTGAACCATTTTATCCATGAGCATGATCTCAAGTTGTGTCCATTTACCTACAAGAACCTTGAGGTTATCTTTCTTTATAGCTGAGTAGGTTTCCATTGTATAAAAATGCCATGTCTTTTCCGTTGATGGACAAGCTACCCCTACTTTTTTCTGGTTCCCTGTCATGTAGAGTTTTCTCTCCTTTGACTTTCAGTCTAGGAATTTTCTTTCAAGGTAAATGTGTTTCTTGTAGAAAGCATTTTGATGGATTCTGTCTCCTGATCCATTCTGCCTGTGTTTCTTTTTATTGCTGAATTGAGGCCATCTACATTAATGGCTATGGCCAATATGCACTGGCTTGTCTCTACCATGCTATTTCCCTGCCTCTGGCTCCCTACTGTTCCCCTCCATTCAGCTGTCTGCCCCACTTGGTGATTCCCCTCTGCCACTGTTCCTGGAACCATGGTTTTTTTTATCTCTCTCTAGAATGTCCTTCAGTATTCTTTGTAATTCTTTGTTGGATTGGTAGTCATGAATTCCTTGAGTTGTTCTTTGTCATGGAAGTATCTTGTTTCTTCATTAATTTTGAGAAAGTTTTTTGGGGTACATCAATCTAAGTTGGAAGTTGTTTTCTTTCAGGACTTGAAATACTTCACTCCAACCTCTTCTTGACTTGATGGTTTGTGTTGAGAAGTCTGCCATGATTCTGATAGGTTTTCCTTTATAGGTGACCTGTTTCTTTTCTCTAACAGCTTTTAATATTCTATTCTTGTGTTACATTTCTGGGATCTTAATTATTATATGTGTGGGTATAGATTTATTTTGGTTATGGCTAGCTGGAGTTCTATATGCCTCACTTATCTGAATGTGACATCCTTTTCCTATGCTTATGAAGTTTTCTGCTATTACTTCTGTAAATAGACTTTTTATGTCATTTGTTTTGATCCCTGCTTTTTCACTGACACCTATTACTCTTAAGTTATGTTTTTTTGAATTGTTTTGCAGCTGTTGAATTGTTATTTCCTAGTTCCTTGTTATTTTAAAGAGATCTTTCCGTTTACAATCACTAGCTGCCATCCTGTCTTCAAGGTCTGAAAGTCTATCTTCAGTTTTTTTCAAGCAGTTTTACCAGTTTTCAATGGACCTTTTGATTTCCTGGGAAGCTCTGAATCTGTTTCATGTATTCTAAATCTCTCTTATATTGTTCATTCAAGGTTTCCCTAATTTTCCTATGCTCCTTTATTTTTTATCTATGTCTTCTTTAGAGTAGTAATTCTTTTATTATATTTTTCATTTCTTCATTTACCTGAGATAGTATTTCTGTTCTAATTTCTTTTGTAGCCTCATGAAGTTGTTTCTTTTCTTCAGTTGCCATCACTTCAGAAACTTCACATGTATGACTCCTGATATCTTCCGTGTTTACATCTCCTGGACTTGCTCTGCTTCGGTTGGAGGCCAGAGACTGTCTTTTGCTTCTTTGTCTTGATGTTTTCCTGGGTTCTTCCAGACAAGTGGGTAGTGGGGTCTCAGGCACTTCCCACATTGGCTACAATTTCTCTGAAGTGAGACTGTTTGGTTCTTCTGGCCAGTGCTGGTTATGGATATCTGATTGTGACCATTGTGTGCACTGGTGCAGGATTGGCTGCTGCTTTTCCCAGTCTTGTGCTAGCTCCCCAATGGCTGCTGGAGTGTGTGTGGGGGTGGGTTGACTGCTGCCTGTGGACTTGAACTGGTTACTGGTAGGGAGCCTCTACAATGGCAACTGGAGTGTGCATGGGGGCTCCATCTCTTGATTCCCTTCATTTTAAGTGATTTATAAAGTAAAAATCATTGAAATGACGTTTATATAAATGAGTTAATTTTCAAATATTGTTTGCTAAATAATTGTTTTTAAAAACCAGTACAGTTGTATGGCAGAGATACAAAGTATAACAGAACAGAAAATATAAAAAATGTTAAAAGTATTGACTGTAACTGAGTAGTTGAGAGTAAACTGACCAATTTTGTTAAACTGGGTCTCTTAAAGTTTCTTTGCATAGTTAAGTGAAACTACTTCTAACATTGAAAGTGTGCTTTAAAGCACTTTAAAAAAAACACTTTTAAAAATTTCTTGGTATACCCTCTTCTCTTTGCCTGTTTCAGAGAACACTTCATATTTCCAGGTAGGTTAGAATATTTTAAAGGAAGATTTTAGGGTTTATTTCTCTTTAGATTTGCTTTTCGTAGAATGTCAGTTAAATTGAATCATGTAGTTTGCAGGAATTTGTATCTGACTTTTTCTTTGTTTTTTTTTTAATTCAGAAGCAATCATGTTGTTATTTAATTTTTTATGTACCACTAATTTAAGGCTTATATGCTACTGAACTTTTGTTTAAATTTGATTGTATTTGTACATGTCTGCAGTACATAAAATTTACATTCATCTCAAGTATTCTTTTTTCCCTTTCCCTACCTCTTTCCCTCCATCTCTAGACCTCCTTGTCCAGTTTTCCTTATTATTGTTACCATTATTATTATTATTATTAATTATTATGAGTTCATGTTATGACATATAATGTTTACATTCATTGTGGGTATTTGGTACATGTACATGACACATGTTGACTCTTTTTATCTCCCTTTTCTCTCCCCCTTCCTCCTTGTCCTTGGTTTTGTGGATCCCTTCTTGCTTAAAAGATCTATCTTCTTGCTTTGCTCTATGAATCCTTTATTTATGCTTTGCTTTATTTAGATGGAGAGATACCATATGGTATTTAAGCTTTTGTGATTGATTTATTTCACTTAACATTGTATTGTCTAGCTTTATCTATCTTCCTACAAATGTCTCAAATTTATCCTTCTTTATATCAAAGAAGTAATACATTATGCATATATATCACATTTTCTGTATCCATTCATCTGTTGATGGACACACAGGCTGATTCCAGGATTTAGCTATTATGAATTGTGCCAATTGACGAAAAATAGAAACATCCTTTGTCCCAGCTATTCCCCTTCTAGGTATCTTCCCAAAATAACTGAAGATATCATATTACAGTGAGCCATGCATAGCACTTCCTTTTGCTTTCTTCATTTACTGTATTGCTTCTTGAAATTTGCTCACATTGTTGCATGTATTAGCAATTTATAAGCACTTGTACATGTAGGTATATGTTATATAGGCTGGCTTAGGAAAAGAGTGATGAAATAGTAATACTACTTCAGAGACTTGCAGGATTGCTGCTATATTCTGAGACTCAAGTTAAAAGGATCAAAAGAAATCACTGGGACATCTTGTTCCTATAGGACACAATGCTTGCAAGATAAATTCTTACTTTCTTTTCTTGCTTGTTAGTAGTGAAGAATCTATATGCAAGGAGAATTGGGACCACAAATTGTGTTTACCATTACTCATTTTAGTTGGTTATGATGGCAAACTGATTTCTACTTGGCTGCTACACAGAAGTACTCTCATAGGTATAAAAAATTTATACTCAAAATCTTTCTTGGTTTAGTTGGCTTCTCTTATTCTAGCACACACCTCTAGCTTAACATAAATTCTTGTCTACTTTACCAGAATTTATGTAATCTTATTCATCATTGAATCAATGACTACTCATAACAATAATTGCTTCTTCACAGAATTTCAATAAACTCCTGTGGTCCCTTGTTTTTGTCCTTGGCCTTTTATATTTTATTCTGTTAGTTCCTCTAACTCCAGTGCTCATTGCTATCCTACTTTTAGTGATAAACAGACCCATTTTATTTGCTTTTTAAATCTTCAGCACATAGAGTACTGCTTTGCAAATAGTATATGCTCAATGTTTGTTCAAAAGAACAAATGAAGTTTTCCTGATAGATGCTGACCTAAAGAAAAAGAAAAAAAAACTTTATGTTTGAAAACTCACATCGAGTTCTGCCTCTCATTTGTACCCTAAAAATAAAGGGCAGATTAGGCCGGGGATATAGCTCAGCAGTAAAGCGCCTGTGTAGCAGGCATAAGGTCCTGAGTTCGATCTCTTGTACCAAAAAATAAGTAAATAAAATAAATAAATAAATAATTAAATAAAGGGCAGATCATCAATTATGCCAATCTAAAAACCAGCTCATTTTCAGTAAATATAATTTTTGGTAAGAGATTCAATAAGTGTACCATTGAAAGAGAAGTGATATATACTTCAAATTTTAGAGAATGGCAATAGATTCTTCTCACTCACTGACCACAACTACTTAATATTAGAAATGAATCAGCTCTGAAAGAGTTGAAGAAATAGTCACTCAACTCGTGTGTGTGTTTGTGTGTGTGTGTGTGTGTGTGTGTTTCAAATAAGAAACCCTATTTGAGAAAGGTCAGATGAAAGCAGAAACTTGTTATATCACATCAAAATTTGCTGAAATCTACCCAAACTACTTGGAGAACTGTATAAAAATGGTCAACACAAGGTATAAGTTTCAAAGTTTAATTGGAAATTTACTGTTAAAAATCATTAAACCATTACCACTTACAGTTACATTTCTACATTTTCCTACTATAGACAGTTTGACTTTTCTTTTTGTAATCAAACACATTTTTGCACTGATAAAAATTCTAAGTATTTAACCTCCCTGTAGACTTGTAGAAACTTTGGAATCTATACTTGGATTAAACTGCTCTCCTACATGAGAATTGTGTATATGTATATATATATATTTTTTCCCCTAAATCTGTATGAACTTGTAATCACCACAAAAGTTATCCTTTGACCCACTTTTACTACTTTTCTCCTTTTCTGTGTGGCACTTTTTAACAAGTCTGTGGAGAATGCTAAGTATGGGTAGCTGGCTTCTGAAACTGTGTCATAAGGAATGAACATTTCACAGCAAGTTTTCAGTGATTATTTAAAATTCTTTAAGCTTAAAACAGTATCCCTTGCCTTCTTGGAAAATAATGCAATTTCTTTAGCAACTTTCAAAGGACTATATGAACATTATATCTGTTTTGTAAAATGTTTACAACTACACCTTCCTTTCATGTTTTTCTCAGAATTATTCAGCTTTTAACTATTTCATTATGATTAATAATGAATTATAGAACAAAATTTTTGTTTCTTCTCTAACAAAAAAACCATTATTTTAAATTTAAATGAACACAAATTCTAAAAAACACAAATTTCTAAGAACGAATATCTACAACCCAGTATCGAAACAAAATCTGTAAGTCAACAAGGCATGCAGCATAATTATTTAATGTACTTCCATCCAATTAGCAAAGGTACTAGTAGGCATCTACAAATTAGAAACTTTCAGAAATTCTGTTCCTTTTGTCTTTATTTTACCCCCAATGTCTTTTGATATGCCAAATTGTGATATGCCAAATTTTGACAAACCTTCTGTTTGCTATTTAGTCTAATCTGCTTTTACGAAAGCAAGTTTTCTTATTCATTCCCCACCTCCAAACTCTTTACACTGAAATGCATTTTTTATTTTATTCTCAGTACCAGTAAATTTAAAAGCTTAGTTTAGAGTCCAAAGGAATTTATAGCTCTAAGTAATTGGCTAATTGCATAAAAAGACAAATTCTTTAGAAAACCCAGAAAGGGTTTTCTTCTTGGCTTTTTGATGCAAGACACAGTCCTGGCATTACAAAATGGAAAAATAGACACTCAGATACCTTCTCAAAATAGTTTTTCAAGGACAACTAACCAGTGACTTTGAAATTTTTGTGATAGTTGTAAAAAAACAATAGATAAAATCCTTAAATATTCCTTTTTATTTTTTCTTCAAATTTAATTCAAAAAGAGTTCACATATGGATAGTTCTGAACACAGAAAATTGAAATGAGGCAAGCATTTATTTTAAAATGTAACAAAGGCATTCTCCAGTGAGTTACCTGTAATCTAGTACATGGAGATATCACACATTCAGAATCGATATCAGATAATCAGAATCAATAAGGTTGCTTTTGTGTATAGCAATGATTTCCTTTCTTAACTACTGTGGTTTCTATCACTCAGAATTTTATTAATGACATGGAACATTTTAACATATTTGGTGAAATATTTTATCTTGTTTTGTTTATTTAAATAATATCTAGCAATAAAAATCATTTTGTGTTGCAAAACTCTGAAAGGCAAAATCAAGGCCCACAGTAGTGTTGGTATAGTCCTGATAAAGGAAAATTTGTGAAAAGGGTACAAAGTCAACTATCTGGGAAACGGAATTCTATTTCCTTTCTCACATGATTTATTAAAATATCAAACAATATGCAATATGTTTTGAAATATATTGTGCACTTACATTATAATTTGTGTTCCTCTTTTATTCTTATTCTACAATTTGGTATACTCATAAAATGTATTTACTGTGGTTTAAAACTAGAGATTATCTAATGTTCTGTAGAAGTTTATTCTCTTGGTGTTAATATGATTGTCTACTTCATCAACTACCTGCTACAAACTGGTATCATTCAAATAATATCTTTTCTTTTGTATCTTAAAATATGTAAATATTTTTACCTCATATTTTAAAGATACATTAGCAATTTTCTTGGTGGTGCTATGTAGATTCCAAAGGTGGTATTGCTGTACTTGATTTCATGCAAATCAATATAATGAGGTTAAATGATGTGTAATTTTATATTTACTACTGAAATAGTTGAGACAGTTTTTATTAAAAAGATTTTTGTCTTACAAGCTTGAAAATCAGGAAATAGAAAGTAAAAGAATAAAAGCATCATATTTTTTAAGTTAGTTATTTCCTTTATTATACTGCTTATACTTCAATCACAGAAGACAGTGAAAGCTCTATCTCACATGGTTTTCACATTCTTGTAAAACTGACGACTTTTTCTTACAGGCAAATGTGCTATATACACGATATTTTGCCACTTTTCTCATTAAATCTTTGAACCAAAATATTGTCAAGATCCTAAAATCTTTTATAACAGTTAAACTATTTGATGTATTAAGTACAACAACATTGTTATAAATTCTCCAGTTCTGAATCTGTTTTCAACTATATAACAACCTTCATGGTGCTGAGAATCTTAATCGCCAGAAGCCTCCAGGTCTTGATGACTGCAAGATACAAGTTTCCCTGATCCTGGGCATACCTCATTGGGACAATAGGTTCACAGCTTTGCTTCCTGCTCTAATGTAGATGTGGCGTGATGACAGGTAGATATTGGATAGTACTAGTTCATTAGGATCTCCTAGAGGAACAGAATGAATATAAAGTATATGCATAATTATTCAGGGGATTTATTATGTAGCTTTGTAGGATAAGAAATATAGCAGTACCAAGGTCAGTCTGAGAAATCAGAGGTGAAAGAACCCAAAATGGCCACCTATGCGCTGGAGAGCCAGAAGATTCAGTAGCACTGGAAGTGCAAAGAAATGGGAAGAATGTTTCAAGACAATGGTGAACGTGAGAACCAGAAAGAAAAAAGGCAGGCTTTCCTCTTCTTTCCCTTTTTATTTTGCCCAGACTACAAGCTGATTGGTTGGTGTCATCCACATCTAGTGTGGATCTTCCCTTCTCACTTTTTCACCTATATGTCAGTCATCCACAAACACACATAGAACTTTATTAATCTGCTAGTTGTTCTTGCTCAAGACAATATCATGGAGAATGATCATGATCAGTGGCTACTTGTCTTGTTTTTGGTTCTTATGACAGTGCCACAAACCAAGATTTCAGAATGAGGCATGGTGTTCACACATTTTTCTTTGCTGTTCTTTCTCTCTGTTTTTCATTTTTTTAATTGATTGTTTAATTTTTAAGATAATCCTTTTTATTACTTTTACTTATGTATTATTCATTTAAGTGATAATGTAGATATTGTATGCAAATATTGATGTCATGCTCTTCAACAAAATTATTAAGTTAAAAATTCCTGAATTCAAGGGATGATTTCATTGATCATTTATTTTATAAAACACTTGAGTTGTTTATATTTTCTTATGTATTTTGTAATGTCTATTATTAAGAAATAACCACCTTCATGTATAATAACAGTTTTATTTAGCAGTCATGTAGCACTGTCTATGCTTTGCCAACTCTTCTAATTCTCTTTTATCTATTGTCTCATTTGATCTTGACAATAGCCCTCCAAAGCAAGCACCATAATAAATCCTGTTTACATACAATGGAAATAATTAAACTGAGCTCAATTTTGTTTGCCATAATCCATATATCTACGACCTAACTCTCAATATAATGGATTTTGAAGTTGGGACATTTGGAAGACAATTAGGTTTAGATGAAGTTAGGAATTTGGGGGTCCTCAGGAGGGTCTCAGAGGTCTCTTTCTGTCTGGAGAGCACAGCACGAGGTCACTTTTGAAAGTAAAGAAGAAAGTTCTCACCCAAATCTGAACATGTTGATACCTGGTGTCAGATTTTGTAATTCCAGAACTGTGAAAATATAAATCATTGTTGCTTAAGCCACTCACTTTATAATACTTTACATGACAAATTAGGTTGACTAATACTTTTCAGATCAAAGAAAAAAAATGACTTACCCCATGGTATGGAGGAAATAAATAGAGTAGATTGAATAAACTCAAATGAGATTCAAAATATTTACTATTAATCACAATTGTTGTCAAGAAAACAAATTAGGATGTTTTTCACAAACTCCATTATATATATATAAAAGCCATGGTAATCAAACTGATCATTGAAAAACCATGCTACAGACCTTGGTTTTTGTTTTGCTTTTCCTTTTCTGAGCTACTTTTCTTTCACTTGAATATTGGTTAACTATGTTTGCCTTCTTCTTTTCCTTTAAAGTCAAGAATGTTCCCAAGATCCAAAGTAGTTTTGTTCATTTTACCTAGTTAGTGCTATAAAGCATGGACTTTGTCTTTGACTACAGAAATAGTCAACTCTTTAACTAAGGAGCTACATTGGTATACTATTCTGAATATTTCTACTTTGCTCTGACTTTAGATTGTCTTATTTGCTTATAGAATTCAAATCTAACTTTATCTTAACATTTGAGTTAGTCTTAAATCCAGGTCTAATTCTGATTCTGTTATTAACCCAGCCAGGGTTTAACATCTCCTTTTGTATAATGTTTATACTTTTGACTCTGTCCCTTGGATTCTCAAGTGAGTCATTAAAGTCTTTGCATCACTAATAAAATATTTTACTTAACTGATCCTGTTTCTAATGACTTTTTAACATTTGAAAGTTAAAGTATTTTAGTTTTATTATATCTTTTCCTTCTTTTGAATATTTATAAATATTTCTACTGATGTTACAGTTTAAGTCAAATCTTGAACCTAATCACATTGTTTACAAAAATTAGGGGTAAAGATTTCATGGTTTCTCTTATTTTATTGGAAACCCAAAATATTAATTCTATTTTACTTTTGTTTCCAGTAATGTATTTCTTTCAAGAGTACTTTTGTTACTTTTGTTCATTTATTCAAGGACTTGATTTTCTAGCTTTGGTGACAAAAAAAATCATACTCTAACCCACATATTTATTTTCATTTTTGTGTTTTTTAAAATTTGAATGATGAAATTCTTGCCAAACTCAGTATTTGTTCCCTAAAGCAAAACAAGTGTCTTTTTGTTCCTTATCCTCTCCAATTAGTTCTTATAACATTTCTGTAAGATCTTAAGCTGTACACTGATTATCAAGTAATCAGAGATTCTGTTGCTCATTTTTTTCATGTATTTATTTGCTACTTGTACTTCTTGTTCTGAAAAATGTGTAATCATCACAGGTGCCCATTTTTGGATTGGGTCTTTGAATTTGGAGGGTCTGATTTTTTTCATTTCTTAGTAAGTTCTATATATTCACCCTTTGTCTGAGGGACAGCTGGCTAAAATTTTTCCCACTCTGTGGGTTGTCTTTTCACTCTGTTGGAGACTTCTTTTGCTGTGCAAAAGCTTTTTAATAAGATAAGATCCTAGTTGGTGATTCTCTGTGATAGTTTCTGTGTAATCAGGGTTTTGTTCATAATTTTCCATCACACATCTTTCAGAGTTTTACATATTCTACTTTCTGTGAACTTAGTGTTTATTTTTTAATATTTAGATCTTTGACCCATTTTAATTTTAGTTTAATTCCTGATAATAGACATGGATCTAGTTCAACATCACTGATCACTGGAGAAATGCAAATTAAAACAATGCTGAGACTTCATCTTACTCTAGAAAGAATGGCAATTATCAAGAAAACAACTAATAACAAATGCTGGTGGGACTTTGGGGAAAAAGGAACCCTTCTCCACTGTGGGTGAAAGTGTAGGCTGGTGCAACCACTATGGAAATCAGTGTAGAGATATCTCAAGACACTAGAATTAACAGTCCCATTTGACCCAGCTATTCCCCTTTTGGGTATTTTTCCAGAAGAAAAAGCATCATATCACAAAGATATATGTTTACCCATGTTTCTCATGGCACAGTTTGTAGTAACTAAATCTTAGAAGCAACTCAAATGCCTGAGGAATGGATAAAAAAGATGGGGTTGTTTTTTTATAATGGAGTATTATTCAGCCATAAAGAAAGATAAATTGAAATGTTTATATGTAAATTTATAGACCTTAAAGACTATAATCATAAGTGAAATAAATCAAACACATGTAAATATTGTGTTATCTCTCTGTGTGAGAAACTAAAAATGTAAATAAGAACATAAACATAAAATACATATTGTGAACTAGGAAGGAACTGTTCAAAAGGAAAAGGGAAATAGGAAGAAAGGAAGGAAAGGTGTCTTAGTTTATTCTCATTGTTGGGACAAAATACCTGACATCCAAAGTTTATTTAGCTTACAGTTTGTGTAGGTTTCAGTCCACAATCAACTGGCTCCAAGGCTGACATGGTGAGTGACAACAGTTCAAGATGGAGAAGACAACAAAAGCAACAAAACAAAAAGGAGAGTGCAACCTTCTTTTCTTCCCTTATTTGCAAGGAGGCTACCTGCCCTAGGGTGGGTGTAGAGTTCATACCATATCTTGCCCTCCTCTTTCACAAGTTGAGGATGTTTACAAAGTTAGGACCCTGGCTCCCTGCTGAGTCACTTAGTTAAATTTCTAAACTTCTCAAGTTGATACAATGAATCAGTCATTACAGCATCCTAGGGGGTCATGTCCTCTACATCCTAGGATGTAGAACTGCTGAGTCACTTAGTTAAGCTTCTAAACTTCTCAGATTTACACAATATATCAACCATTACACAAGGAAAAAAAATGAGAAAAGAAGGATAAAATGAAAACCAAGCTTTGTGATCAGGGAGGGAAAGGAGATATGAAGAGGTGATGAGAAGTGGGGGGGGAGGGGAGGACTCAAGATATACCATGCACAGAAAAAAATTCCCTATAGTGAATGTTATCATTATATATACCTAAATTGTACCAATAAACAAATAAAATGAAAAGAGAGAGATTGTGTTGCTTAGAAAATACAGTGCCAGGGTCATTCAATTGGTAAAACAAGAAATGAGACTTTAAAAAAGTTTTTTATTTTTTTTATTTTAAAGAGAACAAGACAAAACAAGAGTAAAACAACAAAGCAGATCAGAACAGAAGAAAAAGTTTTTCATTATTATGTGTTTGCAGTATATAATGATAACATTCATTGTAGGGAATTGATATATGTACATAACACATTTTAATCATGATTGTCTTTCTACCTTTCATTTAAGCCATATTGTACATGTTGCCATTTTTATGGAGAATTAAGCTCTTTAGCAAATCAGGTTCGACACACTTTTTCTTTCACTAAAAGTGTTTGTGTATCTTTCAACTAGCAGTTAACTTCCACTCATCATTTAAAGGTAATATTAAGCATTACCTTTCGGCTAGAATTGTTCTTTAATGTCTAAGTCTGAACTAAATGATTCAAATCTCCAATTCCATGGCAATGTTTCTGTGCGTGTATCATGTACAACACCATAAAAGCATTTATCACTGTATGTTTTCCAATATTTTGTTTGATAAATCCTTTGAGTGTCTGATTAACACTGGAATACTTTCTTTAAATATTCAAATTAAATTATGTAATTTTACCTTGAATTTCAGCAGCTTAAGATGCTCCAAAACACATCTGCATACTGTTTAGCATTCCTTCCACCTAAGTAAATGTTCCATGTAAGTTCCTTGCCTTGCCAGATAGTGACTTATTATCAAAACAAAACAAATTTCAGCCAGAAGGAAAATGGCTTCAAGAAATGTAGCACTAGGAACAATGAGACTGAGTAATATCCTGTTGGGTATGAGAAAGAGACAACATCTTAGTTCCAGTTATTTTTGTTTTTGCAGACATCCAGTTCTACTGATACTTAAATAGAACCTAGGCTCTGTGAGACTACATTCTATTAGGGTGAGGAAATAGTGTCAGTCATCAGGCCACCAAACCTGATAAGCTGTCTGCTATTTACTGTCCTGAAATGAGTCTCCTTCACGGAGACACAGAGATATCTGTAGTAGTCTGTCCTTTCTGTGGTCATATTGCCTATTGCCATGATCATAGTATTCAAAGTAAGTCTTTCAAAGAAAGTTCATAATTTTACTCTCCCTATTTTTTTCAATCTCATGATGAAAAAAATGGATCCCTTATGCATTTTGAACTCTTTTTAACATTATGCTCTGTGGTTCTCACTTATTTTTGTGTAAAATTGAGGTAATATCTCATATCAAGATGAGCTTATGAAGAGTAATCATTGAAGAGAAGATTAATAGAGTGTTGCTGCTTGGATTACTAGAAGCATTCATTCATGAATTCTATTAACAATTATTTGAGCACATATGTGTACTAGACATTAATGTAAGATGAAGAGCTCATGTCTACTGGCCTAGTACATTTACAGGCAAACTATTTGTTACATGATCATACATATTATCTTTTCCTCTGGAAGTATTGCCCATTTATTGTTACAAATAGGCTTTTGGAATAAGTTAGATCAACCCAAGGGATTATATGTTTCCAATTTCAAGTCCTGTAAGGAAAGTGGCCTGTATTTTGGAATAAAGGGTTTCAAAGAAATTGTATTTTACCAACCCTGACTACAGGCCTAATAGAAAAGAGTTAATGGTACTTGACTATTTCAGTGTCTTTAACAAATTAAAAGAGAGGTAATATTTCATTTTGATCTCCAATTCATCCTTAGTGCATTCTCTGAAATGTAAATGGTGTTCATTAAATATTTATGATTTAATAAAATAACTGAACAAATGGCAAAATTAATACATGGTGTTTAAATTTTAAATATTATATTATTTTATAGATAAATTTTATGGTTACATACACTCAGTACCTAGGAACCTGGAAGTATTTCTGTGAGGATACAGACAGGAACCATAAGAAAGTTTAATTGTAATTTTAAAAATCCTACCACCACAGAATTGTCACTCTATTATTACTGATGCTTTATAGAACTGGAATGTCTATTTAATTTAGGGATTTTTTTTATTTGTTTTTTTTTTTTTTTTTTTTTTTTTTTTTTTTTTTTTTTTGCGGCACCGGGGATTGAACTCATGACCTTGCGCTTGCCGGGCAGGCGCTTAGACCACTGAGCTAGATCCCCAGCCCTTAATTTAGGTTTTGTCTGTACCATTTCCATTCAAATAGTTAAAGTGTCAGTCACACACCAAAAATAAAAATAAATATGTGTACAAATTTATATATCTTATTCCATAAAAGATTCAAGAACTAATATTTTTATGAAATGCTTCATTAAATGGAAAAATAGAATTGAATAACAATTTTCAATTTGAGCAAAAAGTGCAGCTATTTCACTTAAAGCAACACTGGTATATATTTCCTGAGGACTTGCCATGTTTCTGGAATTATTCAATTACTCCAACCTCCTTTAATCCTTGCTACAACTTCATGATTTGGACTGTTTCTTTCCTTAACTTATGCATGAGACAATGAGTCCAAAAGAGACAGAAGAGAGATTGTAATACTCTTGTATTTATACACTAATGGTGTAGACTTTGGATTTAAATTCATTCTCTTTAACTTCATATTCCTAGGTGCTATCTATGCAGACTTTCTGTAATATATAGATGATCTTATTTTGTATACACGAATATGATGATAATTTATAAATACATCTTACATCGTATTTATTGCTAGCCTATAAGTTAGGGCTTTAGTTCCAAATTACAGAAAACTAAAGCTCAAGTAGGTTACTCTTTTTAGATTCATAAAATGAATAAAATAAGAAAGATTAAATATCATGCAATGCCCTGTAGACACTAAATCCTTAGACATGATCACTCCTGTGGTAGACTTTTTCCAACTTGTGGTCATGATAATTACCTGATTAACAACATTTTTTGAATACTAAATGTATAAACTCATTATTTCTCCACGACCACAAATTAAGATTCAAAATTTATAGGTATTAAAGATGTCCTACCTAGCTATTATATTATTTTGTAATTTCTTTGTCATTCTAATAATTTACATGTAAACAGTCTCTCATCAGAGACTTCGATAAAACTGAAAGGTACTATTTTTTTCAAATTTTAGAGTAGATATACTTTGCTTAAGCACAAGCATTACTAAGAATCACGTTTGTACATTCATTTTGTGTGATTCTAGCCACCAATTTTCACTGCAATGGTTTGAGAGTGTGATGCCATAGCAGGGCTGTTGATTCTAGAGCTAGAACAGCTATAAACTGGACTTCAGAGGTTGCTTAGAAACAACACTTGTTGCCCATTATGCATCAATGTTAAGATAAGCAGGATTTCATTTCTGTAGAACAGAGAATTTTGCGCAATACATTTACAAGAAAGACAGGTAATTATTGCTTTAAATTTTCTCTATGGTCATTTTATTTTTAATTTTATTTATACAAGTGTATTTGTTACAGATTTGCAAACTAACCTAGCATTCATTCTTGGAATTAATATTTTAAATTGAGATGTACATTCTAAAAGATAATAACCTCCTGGGCATGGTGGCACATACCTATAATCTCAGCACTTGGGAGACTGGGGCAGGAGGATCACTGCAAGTTTGAGGCCATGCTGGACTACAAAGTGAGTTCAAAGCTAACTTGAACTTCAAACTGTATAGTGAAATCCTGTCCCAAGAAACAAAAAATAGGAAGCTATGGTGGACATGGGAAGAGTAACAAGAAGAACAATCTCTTGGTTACCTTTATCTCTTGCTGGGACAAAACACCTGAGACCCAATGTGATGCAAGGAAAGGTTTATTTAGCTCACAGTTTCTGGAGATTTCAGTCCATAATCAGATGGCTCCAAGGCAGGGTGGCATGCACAGGCAAAACTTCAAGGCAGCAGCCAGAGCAAAAGAGGGCAAATGTGATCCTCTTCTCCACTCCTTATATTGTGCACAGGCCACCCCCGCCTTTCAGGGTGGGTGTAACATTCACAAAATCTCTTTGCCCTCTTTTGCACAGGATGAGGATATTTACAAAGTAAGAACCCTGGCTCCCTGCTGAGTCTCTCAGTTGAACTTCTAAATTTCTCAAATTGACACAATATTTCAACAATAACAAATGAGAAGCCAATTCTCCCTTCCTGTGGGCTGACCGGTACATGGGCTGGGAGACAAGAACACTCTCAACTCCTTTGCTGCTGGCTGATTCAGAGGACAGCCTGAGTTGATAGCATCTGAGGTACCAAAACAACTAATGTTTCTTTTGTTTGGTTGACTCTGCAATCCTGAGGCTGGCAGTCTGGGCATCTATTGAGAGGATAATAGTGTGCGGCATAGCTAATAGGGGGGATTTCCTTCTGTTTTGTTTTTGAAATTCAATAATGTTCTCGCTGTTTTGTTTTGTTCTGATTTATTGTTTCGTTTAATTCATTGTTCTGTTTTGATTGGCTTCCCTGGTTTTGGTTTGACTTTGTTATGTCTGATGGTATGGGCAACAATTTTGAAGATAACAAGAGGCATATGGTGAGCATTGTTGAATTTCTATTGTCTCGTTTTGAAGTTTTGTATTACCTTCACTGTTTTGTTTTGATTGGCTTTATTCTGCTCTATTTTCTTTGGTTTTATTCTCTTTAAAATATGCTTTCTTTCTTTTGCTTAGATTGGTGTTATTCTGTTTAGTTTTGTTTGATTATATTATGTCTGATGGTATGGACAACTATTTTGAAGAAAAGGAGACATTATGGTGACCATTGTTGATTACCTATTATTTTGTTTTGAAGTTCTGTATTGCTTTCATTGTTCTGTTCTGGTAGGCTTTATTCTGTTTTGTTTTGTTTGATTTTATTCTCTTTAAAATAAAAAGAAAAAAAAGAAAAGAAAAATGAAAAATATATAAATAAAAATAAAAAAGCAATAAATAAATAAAAGATAATAATCTACTATTTTAAAAATGAAGAAAATCATTAGAAAAGACACAAAAGTTCTTTTTAACTCTACTGTACTGGAGCAAAGGGGTGAGCACTACATACTACAGAAAAAGATGTCTGAATTTTTTCTCATATTGACTCATTGATACAAAATCGATCTCTACATGTAATTTGTGTCGCTGTGTCTCATGCTTTGCACCTGTAAAATAGAATTAATTATCCTTCACTATGTGTTTCACAGAATTTATTTATTAAACTAAAAATGCAGGATATGCAAGGAAAGTATACACACATAATGTATACTATATGATGTATATATATACTACATATTATGAGGCCCGTGAATATAAAGTATTTGGTTATATAGTCAAAGTCATACATTCATTCATGAAGGTATCTGGTTAATATTTCTGTAAATGATTAATTACTTTGAAAAGGCTGCTCTGTCCAAAGTAGGGCAAGATGATTGAATTTAGATGAATCAATGTGAATTTACTTCTACAGACACAAATTAAAGTGTTCAAGAAACCAGAGACCAAGCAGGGCAATTTTCTTCAGAAAGGATAACCATATACTGTGTGTCTAAACAGTGCCTTCCAATTCCGAATTGCTCAGTAAGTGTTGATGGGATATGCCAGGTATTATGACAAGAACTTGTAGATGGCAATCTTAGTTTTATCCTTACACCAATGAATAAATTGTCATAGAAATGTTCAAGATTATTAAGTCAATTTTATACCTGAGGATAGTGAAGACAAGTAAATTTTGCATCAGCTCTTCAAAACTTACCGTCATAAAACACATACCATTTATTTCACAAATTCTGTAGGTGATGAATATTAACAGGAATCATAAGGATTTCTCATGCATTCTGTGGTGTAAGTAATGGTGTATTTACGTGGTGGTTGATCTGGCCTGGGGGATTCCCGATGACTTCACTCATATGCCTAGTGCCTGTGAGAAAAGTATAAGACAGAGCTCGAGTGGGCTATTGCTTTCTCCATGCAGCCTCATCGTCTTTCCTCACAATCACGCCAGATGGCAACTCAGTCTCCATATATGACAAAGCAAAATTCTAAGAGAACAAAACAGAAATTGTCAACAGTCTAGCTCTAAAACAGCATCATTTCTACTGTGCTATTTTAATGAATGGAAAGAAAAACAATTAAAATATGTTAAGTACCTACTTTCTAAAATGAACATGTGTATTATATACTGCAAATGAATACTGGTAAATAAAAATAGAAAAAGTCACACTGTGAAAAGTTGCAGGCTGGGCATGGTGACACATGCCTGGAATCCGAGAATTTAGGCGGCTGAGGGAGGAGGATTATCATGTTGGAGGCCAGTCTAAGCTGCATAGTAAGTTCAAGGGCAGCCTGAACTACATAATGAGACACTGTCTCCAAAAACTTTAAAGAAAAAGGGTACAAAGTCACATCTTTCCATTTTCCCAAAAAATAAGAAAAAAATTTGACTATTATTATTGGGAGAATTTGAAGTCAGCTTTAACCCACCACACTGTTTAAATCACTTTGATTAAAGTATCAAATTTTCCCCAAAGTACTGTTTAACTTTGCTTAGATAGATGATGTAGATAGATAGATAGATAGATATAGATAGATAGATAGATAGATATAGATAGACAGAAATTGGTTCATGTAATTATAGAGACCAAAACATCCCACAATCTGCCTTCTCCTACACTATGGAGAACCAGGAAGCTGGAAAATATATTTCAGTCTCTGTTTGAAATCCTGAGAACATGGGAACTAATTACATAATTTTTAACTGAAGGCTGCAAGCCTGGAAATTTGGGTGAAAATACCAGGATTTGAAGAACCAAAGTGCATGTGTTCTGATGTCTGTGAGTAGAAGATGGATAGCCCAATCCATGAAGAAACTCAGAAAATTTGTGCTTACTCCAATTTATTGTATTCAAGCTCTCAGTGGACTGTGTGAAACTCACTCACACTCATTGCAGCAGATCATGTTTCCCAGTCCACTGATTCAACTGCTGTTCTGCTCAAGAAACACTGAGCTACAAAACAAACAGAAATAATGTTTTACCAGGTATATGAGATCCCTTAACCTGGTCAGGTTGACATGGCAAAATAATCATCACTCACTCTTTCATTGTATAGTGTAAAATCTTTCCATTATTTTATTGGAGGAGCTTCATTGTTTGATTCATCACCATAATATCTCTATTTTTGACGTGTTCGGTCATTTCCACCCATGTGCTAAGGAATATAACCTGATTTTGTCACAAGCAAACGTTTCTTGAAAGAATGAGATGGTAGCTGTGGCGTATTTGGTCAAAACTATAACAATCTTTAATATTGAGTAGTCTAAAAGAAAACTTCTAGGCCACGTATTCTAGACATTAGTTTGTAAGTGTTCCCTTATAGGTCACAATTTGATAGGATGGTTTTCTCTATGATATTCAAAGTAATATTTTAAAAATTGAACAATTTTTACTTTACATATTAAACCTATTAAAAACTCATATAATTTTCAAAATACTCTTAGTTTTTCTTATTACCTAACTTTCTTTTTCTGGCTTGGAAAACAGTATATTTCTAAACAGAGTCCTATCAAATCAAATAAAATCAACATTATATTTTTAAATCAGTCTTTTCCTCACAGATGGTTTCCTAAATATGAAGTCCATAGTCTTACTACCATTGATTTGCTGTGAGCTTTGGTGAAAAATGATTTTAAAATGCACTGAGTTAAAATTGTTACCTTGAAACAACCTTGAGTTTTCAAAGAATGAACCTCATAGATTTCTTCTCGTTTCAATTTTACTCTAGTATCTTTCATTTCTAGAGAAAATATTTTGAATGCAGAAATACATGGCATTGCATATGGCCCCTGCCCACTATGGGCTCACAGAGCAGGATAACTTTTTATATTGGATTGGCAAGTTGTATGTAACATAAATGAACTTGAAGAAGCTTTCAGCATGTCACTCCCTAGACATTGACTGTCTGCTCAACTTCTCCAGGCATAAAGATGGAATACCACCTTTACAATTGCTTGTCAGTCCTTCGGGACTTTGCTTATGGAGTCTGATTTCTTTTCAGTTATGTATTCTTAAGAACTTGTATCGGTAAGGTAGGCACTATACACACCCCAATCCTTAGGGTATTTGGATATGCACTTTTTTTGCTAAAGTAAATAAGACTTGTTTCTGTTCACAGTGATGCTATTATCTGCACCCATATTTTCTCCATTCTTATTAGCAGTAGTCTATTAACTTGGTGGTTCAATTGCTTTGTGACTGGAGGCAAGTTACTTGACTTGCCTATGTACAACGGGGATGATGCTAATAATCTCCAACTCACAGGGCTTATAGAAGAATCAAATAAGGCAATGTGTGCTAAGTAATTAGTGTGATGCTTCTGCATAGTAAGTGTTTATTATATTTTACATATTTTAGCTACTTTCCTTTATTAATTTGCTGCCTCTGTTATTTGAATAAATTCTAACACAATGTCTTTTATAATTATAATAAATGTCTTTTCTCATTGATAATTCATGTTAATTATTATAAAACCACCTATCTTCCCTAATTAAGCATCTCTCAAAATGAGCCTTCATGCTTCACTCAATGCTACTTTCTAAAACAAGAATCTAAAGCATGCTTCTTGCTTGGAATATAAATGTAAACATTATTCTTTTTTCTTCTAGCGTACATGTATTAATTTCCTATTGTTGCTACAACATATGTCATCACTCCTACATTTCTTGACACTTCCTAATCCTTTTACTTTTTCCTTAAAACAATTATTATTTGGATCCACCTAGTTAAGGCATGCCTCCAGAGCCTTATTTAATCCCAGCTACAGATCCTTTTTAGTATGAGAGGTATTAAATACTCACAGATACATGGTTTCCTATGCATCTTTGGAGGTACATTATTAAGCCTAGTACAGTGTATTAACAAAATAATTAACATGTATAAAAGACCTTTATCATCTGGTCTCAAATTTTCTATTACAATTCTCCACTTAATTTTTGGTGTTCTAATTGTATTCTATGGCTTTTACATTATGTGACTACACTTTCAGCATACACCTCAGTTTCAATCTATGCCTCTCTCTCGTCATAAAATTTTTCTTCTGTGTTTCAATCCAGACAAAATACTATGCATTTTGGATTTTTCTGTAATTCCAGAATACATTCACAACTGCATTATGTTAGAGCATATCATGCTGTACAGTAATTAAATATATATTGTCTACTTTTCAAGATCATCAACAGCTTAACAATTGAGGGCTTCCTTATTTTTCATTATCTGACTCACAGTCAACACAGAGCCTGGCAAAAACCTGTTGTTGTTTATGAGATTAATGAATCCACTTGCCACAGCTTGCCCAAAAATATAGACAGGCAATGACAGCTCTGAGGGCCACAGTTTATTGATTTCTTTTCTTTACAACAGTTGGGGGTCTGAGTTGCAAAAAAGCAGTATCCCCTACAGCTGGTTTGTATAGAAAGAGAACACAATAAAGAATGTTAGATATTTCGTAGAATTTCCCAAAAGACAGAGAAATAGGTGAGGGGGTCATGCGGCCAAGAATAATGGCCAACTCGTATTGTCAGACTTCTCCTTTGGGGCACAGTGGGACGTTATTGCTACATACAGGCACCTAAAATCATACACCACAGATGTTACCACCAGACCTTACTTGCCTCGAAAAAATAGACTCTTCTCTTGTCTTTTGCCAGAAACTTCCAGGGACTGGAAAGATCACATTATTCTCATGTGAACATCTCACACTCAAAGTCAAGGATCCATGCCTGAAACTCAGCTGAAATCGAGTTTAACATAACTTTTCCTAGCCACTATTTTTATATGAGTAAATTCCTCAGGTGAGAAACACAATCAATCAAAAGTATTCCAAAGTGTTCAGTAGCTAACAAAATTTGAAAGTTTCAACTATGCCTTTTAGAGAAATGATATAGAACTAGTTAATTTGTTTAATAAATTGCCTTTAAGAGAGAATGCAAAAACTATAGCTTGTGGAATAATGATTTTTTTTTATTCGAAGGGGCAGCAAACATCTAAAGAAATGTTTATAATTTTTGTATTGTCAAAATGAAATATTCATTTTTATGTAATGGTCCAGTCAATTGGGTAATACTGTGAGACATGTGCTTAGCAGAAGTATTGAACAGTGGCTCATTTGCATTAAAAGATGATAAAAGTTGTCTAGAGTAGTAATGGATAGTTTATTAGATTACCAATAGAATTGAAGTTTATTCTCCTTTATGCCACCATTAAACTCCATTGCTATGTTTTAGACATAAAAGCAACTGTTTCTGATGAGGTTAATTGTTAAGACTTTTCTGAACTTTAAAATGACTAAAATGTGGTGGAGAGATAATACTTAAAAACACAGGCATTAGAATAGGGAAAACAATCTTATATATGTGGACTACTGGCTAGATGAAACAAATGCAGGTAGATCAAAAGTTTCCAGTCTTCATGTTTTTATGGGTAGAATTTAAGGGATATAATACATCTCTTAGGTCTCTGTAAGATTTAATATTCTGTGAGTAATTGGAAAGTTACATTTCTAAGTTTCTATTTTATAGACTGAAAAATGAAACACCTAACCCATTGAGAATAAAATGTAAATTTTACATGAAATATACTGTTCTATTTTCTTCACTTAGTAAAGCTATTTCCTGTGTGCACTAGAAAATATAGTTATAAAATATACAGAAAGGTTTAGATCTTTGTCCCAGTTGTTCTGACCTTATGTTAAGAACTCATTTCTCTTCTCAGCATCTTTTATAAAAAAATTATTTCTTTACTTTCTTTATGGTACAGAACTCTGGTGAAAATAAAATAATACCTAAGAAAGTTATTCATTAACTAAACTATTTTCCTCTTACCAGGGTCCTTCTTATGTGTAATTCTTCCACAGTTCCACTGCAGCAGAGTTTCAGTTACAAAGAAATGTTTGATAATTTATTTAAGAAATTCCCTACAAAAGCAAAAACAGAAGAGAGTAGCAGTTACAAATAGTTTCAAATGGCTTTGATTGATAGAGATGTGGGAAAAAGGAATCTGGAAACACTGGCAGCGGACTTACGTGGTTTGCACAATTTTTATATATGACACACAAAGTAAAGCAAAACAAAATAACATACTGCTGAACATTACACACACATGCATGAATGTGTTTATTTATACAGATGTAAAAATTTATATTTATATCGTTAGAGATTTACACAGAAACATTCATGCAATTAACTTTTTAAATTTAATGAAAAAAAATACCCTTCAGTATGAGAGTGGGTGATGCATATTATGGTGTGTACAACCATTCTAAAATTTATGTGTAATGAAAAATAATTTTAGAATTCTCAACTTAGGTGAATATATAGAGTGGGCAAATGCATAAAAGAAACAATAATTAAAAGAGAATGTTTATTTGACCTTTTAAGTAAAATCATCATTTTGTAAATCTTAAATATATACAACAAAGGGGCCGGGGATTTAGCTCAATGGCCTAAGTGCCTGCTTGGCAGGTGCGATGTTGTGAGTTTGATCCCTGGTGAGAGAGAGAGAGAGAGAGAGAGAAAGAGAGTTAGAGAGAGAGAGAGTAGATGTCCTGTGGCATCCTGGAAAATTCCAGAGAGATATTATAAAGTGACAAAATGATATGGGACAGAATTTAAATGGACATTCTTACACAATTAGATTAATAAGTTAATAAAACACATAACAAATAAGCTACTATAACCCCATCCTGAGAGGTCTGTAAGAGATAGTAGTCCAGACGTTCCAGCTTCAAAGAGACACTGAAATATTCTTAAAATCAAATTTACAGTAGATATCTTATGCATTTTTAATGTTAAACTCAAGAATCAAATTGCATAATGTGTCACAGAACTTTTTAAATTGCAAAGCACTATACAAATCTGAGTTTATAGTGATCATTTTATAGTTCAAACTGTCTCTATATTGACTTTTTAAAATACCAAATTTTATAGGTCTTTAGGAAGTGCATTCTTTTGAGTATCACAATTTTTTAGAAATGTTGAGAGGGGAGAAATGACTGAAAAATGAAGACACTGTCTAGAATTCTGAAGACAGCAAGAAACTGTTTAAAATTAAACCCTTGTGGAGCACTGGGGTACAAAAAATAAAATATGATTCAAAAGAACATCACTTCCAGTTATCCACTTTAGAAAAGTATTTGTCTTAATCATAGTAATATTTTAGTAGAATTTATTTGTTTAGTGCCTAACTACATATTATTTTAAAGTAACTCTGCATAGTGTAATAATTCCATGCTTTGAAGTAAATGTTTTGAATTAATGAGTTCACTTAAATGTCAAATACTTATGTTAGTGACAGACACAAAGAAGGGAAAGAGTTAGTTGTGCTGGCAGTCAAGTACCCATTGATATGCCACTCCTCTAGCATTAGTGCTACCTTAACCTTTGAAACAATTTTTACTACCATGGTCAAGCCTACTGATCTCGGATTGATGGGCAGAGTTATTTTAATAAAATACTGATTAAAATCAGCAGCAGAGCAGGTGTGTCTTCTAAAAGAATATGAGTGCTAACTATGTGTACTGGCAGAGCTCTACTTTTAATTTGGTATGATATCTGGAGGTCCAAGGAGAAAAATGCAAAGTTAAATGACAAGAGTCTAGACAACCGTTATCTACCTAGTTTTCAGATTTTGATTTATATGATCAAAATGCAAACAGGCAAATGAACACTTTTTCCCCTAAGAACATTATTTTCTTTTCTGTGAATTGAAAAGAATTCACCTTAGCTAGCTGCATGTGCTTCTTCTGAATGTTGAAAGCAGTAACTTAAAAAAAAGATGTTCAAGAATTTTTAACAGTCTTTGGAATTGCAAATACTGCTACTCATGCAGCAACTCCTCCAAACATACCCCCTTGCAACTTCCAAGCAGCTGTCAACTGCTGAGTTGCAGTGGTGACTACTGAATGCAGAAATGACTGAATTACTTCTATTCCTTGGACATTCAAAAACATAAACCAAGCTGGATTAGTTGTAGCAACACATCAAATATCTGGTCAGACTGCTGGATTCTAAAATTGACCACCTAATACATGGTAATAAACAGGGCCCTTTTCTAGCACTTGCAAACTAGAGTGAAGTGTCATTTTTCCTCTGGAGATTATTGTACAAAGGTTTGAGCCTCATGTTTGATGCTGGAGAAAGAAGATGCTTTGAGAAAGATCTCTTAAGTGAACTTGTTACTGATCATTAATTTCTTTACTAACCTATTACTCTTAATTATGCAGGTTAAATTTACTTTATAGCCACTTATATTAATCTGAAATGCAATTTTCTTATTTAAAAGGAGTGATAAATGAGTACAAATGCAACCACTTTTAACCTTTCGATGATGTGACAACTTTGAAATTGATGCATCAAAAGGTCTATTTGCTATTGCAAAGAATAAAAAAGTCTATAATGTTTTATGAGATGATTAAAATACTTTATTTTGTGAGTAAAGATAAAGAGCTAGAATATATTCACCTGGAATGCCTGAAGGTCATGGATTTTATGATATATAGAAAATAATTTGGGGAGGTTTTGATGAGACTAAACTCTTCAAGGACAATTGCAATTCTTACCCTGAGTGTGGTAAATACCAAGAACAGCTATTGCCACATAGTAAGGACTCAGGAATATTTTTGAATGGATTGACAGAAATAGAGTTTAATTAATTAAAAACAAGGCCAAGTGTGTTGACGCACACCAGTAATCCAAGTATTCTAGAAGTCTGAGGCAAAAACATGAGAAATTTGAGTCATCTCTGGCAATTTAGCAACTACTGAAACCCTGTCTCACAATGAAAAAAATTTAAAAAAGGCATATATCTCAGTGTGAAGGCAATGAATTTAACCCCAAGTACTGAAAAAGCAATTAGAAAATTCAGTGGTTATAGCCTCTGTTTGGAATCCTCTCTCTATTTTTATCTATATGGATTTGTGAAATAAGAAATCTTCCTAAAATTTACTTTTGTTCATTTTAAGTTATGGATATGAATAATACCTGAACTAAACAGTATTAGTCACTTTTCAATTCTTAATTCATTAACTGTTATTGAATAAGTGGAAATAAGCTAGCAAAAACAATGGATTAATTTTTCTCCTTATATTCATGTATGTATCTGAATTCCTCCCTGAAACATCTTTGCTAAAATATTACATAAATGCTGTGTAATTTAATATATTAAAATTGCAAATAAAAGGTTTTTCAGCTAAAAGAAGTTCATCAAAACATTAAATTTATGTTTTTAGCTCATAATAGAATTAGAATACATCCAGAATTTTGGGATTCAGGTATTTTAAGAGATTCATAAGACTGAAATTTTCAGTCTATAGATGTGAAATGTGAAAGGCTAGCTGTCTGTGGATTAATAAGTAACTGGAGAGGAACATTAAGTCTTACCCAGTATGATTTTTTTCTTGTATACTGTTAGAATATAGTCTGCTAGTGGTTCCTAAAACCCAGTAATCCTCTTAATCTTTAGTGGACTATTTGCTGTATATCCCAGACTCTGCTTTTAGAAGGGAATTTGTAACTACTTTTGACCAACTGTTATTTACTGTAGGAAATAATAGAAATAGACAAGACAAACAAATAAATTCATAAACCACAGGCCCCACTCATCCTGAATACTGAAACATACTGGATTGTGCGGTAACAGAAAATTAATTTAACATGTGAGCTGCTAAAATTTTAAGATTATTTCTCATCTTTATCTTGATGAACAAACTTGCTAATACACTTGAATGTCAAGTGTTTGGACAGTACAGTGTCTTGACAGGTGAAGCCTGATAAATTCTATTCTTATCTATGAAATTTTGCATCGTGCCTATGATTCTGTTATAAACTAACGAATTTCCCTAGTGTGAGCAGTCAGTACATGTGCCTGTTGATGTGAACAGCGTTGTAAATCTTTTTCCTCACAATGAGAACTATTTGCTAACCACTTAAGTGATATTTCCTTTTAATCTACCTACACTTTATCCAAGAACTGATACTTGGTTTGCTCCCTATCTTATACTTCACTGAATTTCCTTTCATGCTTTCTTATTCTCTTGGAGGCAACCAAATACTATGGGTTTATTTGTGTCCCCAAAATTCTACAAAATAAAAGTTCTAAACTTTAGGGTCTCAGAATGTAACTGTAGTTGGAAATAGGGTTCTAGAATGACAACTGAGTTAAAATGTATTCATGAAGTGGGTAAAGTCCATTATGACTTGTTGCCATCTGAGGGGAGATGAGACCACAGACACACAGCAGAAAGAGTATATGAAAGCAAAATGGAAACAATCATCTACAAATGAAGAACAGAATCCTTAGGAAAAATCAATCCCATTGACCACTTTATCTCAGATTTCTAACGTTAAAGATGTCTGAGAAAATAAATTACTATATTAGATCACCCAATCTGTGATGCAGGCCTTACAAATTAACACATCTGAGAGCCAAGTGGAGATTATCACTTGATCTGTTAGGGATAAAGGGAATCAAATTCACTCTTAACTTCTTTCAACAAATACTACTATGCCAGGATTGAAACTAAGATCTAAGTATTGAAATGTTAAATGTAATCTTGGTTACTTGACCACTTACAGTCCAACCTAGATTAAAAATTACCACTAAATTGGGAGAGAACACTTTCTTTCTTTCTCTTCTTTCTTTCTTTCTTTCTTTCTTTCTTTCTTTCTTTCTTTCTTTCTTTCTTCCTTTTTCTTTGTGATAGCAGAAATTGAACTTGGGCCTTGTGCTTGCCAGGCAGTGTGCTGCTGAGCTACATCCCTGGCTCATGGAAGAAAATAATTTAAAGGAGAAGGGAGAAGAAAATAGACAAGTAAAATGATTCAGGCTATATTCATGGTCATGCAAATTTAGCAGTTGCCAAGGGGCTATAGAAATGTATGCATTTGTATTTTATTTCAGACATTTGTTTTAAACCTTTGCATACTGTTACTGGTTTTGTTGTTTTGTTTTACTTTTCAAAAAATAGAATTTAAATTGAAGTTCTGAAGATTTTTGAGCTGAAAAAGATCAACATATAAAGAAACAACAACTTCTTTGTATAACTTCGAAAAAATGAAATTAGTATTATAAGAGTTATTTGGATTCCATGTTCCTTGCAGCATTATTCATAATAGTCAACTTTTACACAAGAGATAAGGCACAAATAAAAAGTACATAGTTAATTTCTGTTATTTAGCTTTGAAAGTTTCAATTACAATGGCTACATGTGAACAAGCTGCAAGATAGTAACATTTAACACATGTTTCTATTGACCAGAGGACAATTAAAAGACATTAAAATGACAAACACTGGACATGGCATTATTACCCTGAGCATAAACTGGAAAAAATCCATAGTCCAGCAATTTAAAAATGATTTAAACGAAAACAAACCTGATGGTTTTGAAACTGTTCTTCTTTGAAGCCAATAAAATTCACATGGTAAAAAATACAGAGAATTGGTTATTTTACAGCTGATACATTAGATTTCTAGGCAAATAATAAACTTCTAGCATATAAGGACAGAAACAAAGAATAAGATTTGTTCTGTAAATATCCACTTATAAGGAGGACAAAATTGAAGTTTAACAAGATTTTTAAAGATTTGATTAAGGACACAACTGATTAGTTAAAAATAGAATTTAGAATCAGATTTATTTGTTTTTAGTTTCTGTGTATCTCCTCATTGTACTACACACCACACCAAGTTTTTAAATTTGAATTGTGATCCAAATAGAGTATTTACTACATTAACTTAGAAATGTCTCAATTCCTTTGTCTTTAATAAGATGATAATCAATTCTACATTCAGAGATTGTACAATAGTTGTACACTTGAATATTGTATAATCATACTGAGTTAGAACACAAAGCAAGACATAACTAAAATAAATGTAATATAGAAAGTATTCACAAGAATGATTCCATCCAATGTGACATCACACATTAAACTCCCAGGCAAGCATACATATGATATTTTTTAAATTCTCAAATACAGTGTAACAGAATGTTTGTGCTAGCAATTTTTTTCTAGGATAAAAGCAGGCTATAATCCTTGAATACTTTTTCACACCAATTTAGGGCTGTTTCATTACAATAAAAATACAAACATTAGAAAAATATTTTTCCTAAAAGATTTTCCTGACTGGGTTGTAGCTGGAGCTGTTACTTCTTCACTCTAGATGTACTTTGCAGCTAAAAGATTTTCCTTGTTATTGACTACTGAAACAGTACAAAATGAAAAACATACCAATATAAAATATAAGTAAAATAACCATACATAGTATATAAATTATATGATGATATAAATACAATAATTAAAATATAATATGGATAATGTATTTAGCAAATGCTTATATTATGAAATGCAGTGCACATATTCTAAATATAATATGAAAACAGTGACATAAGTCTATTATTATAGTGGACATAAAATGATAAAATTTTGCTAAGAGCAAAATCAGTCATCATAAACTATTCCCTTTCTTCTTCTAGCTTTTATTTCATGTATCCTAGAACATCACATGATACTCTGTTTTGCTATTATATTCCATGATGCATGTTTTTCCTTCTTTTTCTAGTTAAATATTCTCACAGTACCTTGCCCCAATCAAATTATATAAATGTTTTGATATTAGGTTCTTTTATATCTTTGTTTCTGATATTTCATCCCTTATCATCAAAACCATACTCTGTGCCTTATAATTTCATAGCACATTTATTTGGGGCTGGATGCAAGAATGTAGAAAATGCAATGTTTTATAGCAGTCCTAAAGAAGAAATTAGCATTAAAACAACCCACCTTCCACATCCCATGTCCTCTTGTTACCTCTATAAGTTGTATGCCATAATTCATATGGAGGATTCTATAAACAAGGAAACAAGTAACTTTCAGTGCTTGATGTTGATTCATAGAATGATATTCTTCTTGTCCATCCTTACTTTATTGTGATACATGATTGAGTACATTAAAGATTCATCTGGATCTAGGCATAAAAATAATGCTAAATGTGTCATTTTTCTTGTTTTAGCTCTACTGTAGTGAAGGTAACATTAATAATACTTCAAATGAGGGAAAATTTGTCAGTCTACTTATAATCAAGTAACTTCATAGACATCAAGGATCTAGGAATATAGCAACAACAAAAAAAGAGTGGACTGGAGGACAGCAGTGTGTGGGGGCTTCAGTGGGTCTGTCTTAAATTGTTCCATTTAGGTATCAAAATTTTGAAATTTCTGAATACTTGAGATGATTCTATCAATTCTTTAGTTAATAGTATACACATTGTCAGTGTGTAAAACCCTTTTCTATATAAAATAAGCTTCAGGTCATATTCACTAGCTACATCATAAAATGTTTTCTTTTTTCTACTTCATGACATTTCTAAAACAAGGTTCTCATAATAAGGAATAAAACTTAACAGAGAATTTAGGCTTCTTTCCAGCATCTGGATATCTATGAACACTGAGAAACACAGTCAAAAAATGGTCACAATTCCATTCTCATCAAAATAACTCATAAATGATCTAATGAACTCTTCTCTACTTTGATACTAGTGTGGTTTATCTCAAGAGAAACTGTTAAAGTTTCCATAGGTAACTGTGAAGAGATTTTATCCAAGACTAATATTAAAATGTGTATTATTAAAAGAATACTGCAGATGTAAATTTTCCAGTTCTGAAATGTTCAAATAATTCTTTTTTTTTTTTTTTTTTTGGTACTGGGGATCCAACTCACTATTTTGCACTTGCCAGTCAGGTGCTTAGGCTGCTGAGCTAAATCCCCGACCCTCAGATAATTCTTAAATATATTTGCTATTACATAATTTGAGGTTAGACAATTTCACATATCAGATCATCTGTGCAGGTAAACTTTAACTTTGAAAGATACTGCATTTATCTTCTAATCACAATATATTCCGTAAATTTAAAAAATTAAAGAGTGAAAAGCAAAAGATGGTTTTTGTTGTTTCTCTTACCCATTGATGAAAATGAAAAACTTTTCTTCCTGATGACTCTTCACTGTTCTTTGAATAATCTGGTGCTTTCCATTAGTCAGATTATGTTTTCCTATCTTCAGATTATTATTTATCTTTTATTTCTTGTTAACTGCACATACAAATATCTCAGATAGTCAAACTCATATTCTGTGAATGTGAGTTATGATAATATTGTAAAAAGTGCCATTTTAATATAGATATTTTTTAGCGAAGTTTTAATGTCATAGCAAAATTGTGGAGCAAGTATACAGTGTCCATATACCTACCTTCTGTACCTGCCCCCACTTACCCATCAGATTGGCATATTTGTTAACAGTCCTCCCCAAAGTCCATAGTTTACATTAGGGTTTACTTTTGATGGTGTATATTCTATAGAATTAGACAAATGTATAATGGCATTAGAGTATCTGCCGCTTGTAGTATCATACAGAATTGTTTCACACTCTTAAAATTCTCCTGTCGTCTGCTTTGTCACCCTTTCTTTCTCACTGATCTATGGAAACTACTGTCACTATAGATTTACCTTTTACAGAATGGCACATAGTTTGGATCATATTGCGTGTAACATTTTCAGGTTATCTTCTATCATATCTATACTTTCATGGTTTCTCTGTTTTTCTTACTTTAAGAGCTAATTTCTCATTGCCTGGATATACTGTAGTTCATCCAGTCACCCACTGAAATGCACCTTATTTGATTTTATATTTGAGTAATTGATAAAAAAAAAGCTATTATAAAGGTTTATGTGCAGGGTTTGTGTAGACATAAGTTTCCAGTTTACTGGGAATATAGCAAAGTCAGAACTCGTTAGATTATATGGTGCAACCGTTTTCAACTTTATAAGAAATCACCAAACTTTATCATTTTGCATTATTTCCAGTAACAAATAATACTTTCTGTTGCTCCTTATTCTCTTTTCCAGAAAATAATAATTATTTGTAGTATATAATTATTACATTCATTGTGGGGAGTTGGTACATAACGCAATCTTAACTCCTTTTACGCCCTCTTCCTTTCCCATCTCTTGGTTCGCTTCCCTTTTGCAAAATATCTATCTCTCTTTCCCATTATCTATCTTTTACTTTGCTCTTTAATATATTCATACTCTGGATTTCTCATAGAAAAGAAATCATGTGATATTTATGCTTGTGCGTCTGATTTATTTCACTTAACAGTAAGGTCTCAGAGTCTCCTACAAAGGACTCAACTTTATGCTTCTTTATTGCAGAGAAGAATCTCACTGGTATTTACTCTTTTCAGTGTTCCAGAGTTTGCCCATTTTACTGGATACATACTGATACCTCATTGCAGATGAGGTATTTTTCTTTTGTTTTCCAGGTCAATTAGGCTACAATGAAACCTCAGAAGTCTAAGCCGTAGTAAAGCTTTTTTTTTTTCTCTCTCTCGAACATTAACCTCGGTGTTAAAAATGGCTTATTTTTCCCTCCTCTTCCCTGTAGCATGGTAGATTTTTCTGATACTCAGCTTGTGAACCTGGTAGAGATCCTGAAGGTAAAACTCAAACATTTGACACTTTTCCTGTCCCTGGACCTCCCTGGAGTTAGTTTAGCATTTTTATTCTTACTGGATGGGTTGGAATTTTCAAGTTCTTTACATACGTGACCAAAAAGTAGGTCTCCATGCCATTTTTAAATTAGAGGGAACCCCAAATATGACCATATATAACTGCTTAATTGTACAACTGAAATTATAAAAATCAAGTACAAATACACATTGAACTAACGTTTAAAAATACAACAATAGACTATATTCAGAAGTTAACAATTCTGTATGCTTTCTCCCTTTACAGTGTAGAAATACATGAAACTCTTCTCAGTTTGCCTGTAGTTTAAATGATTAAAATTAACGTTTTGGAAATAATTTCGTTTGGTCAATAGAAAGGTTTACTAAGGGCAGTTATGTTTGTTCAGAGCTCTCCTACTATATTAAAGTCAAGTTGAGATCATTGTAAAAAGTTTCATTCCTCTGCCTTTCCCCAAAGTGCCAAATGTCATGGATTTTCTATTCTTTCCCCCAAATAATTTGCTCTAGTGGTATTTCTTTAGAAACATAGTTTTTCAAAAAGTTATTTTCTGTTTTTCTGTTTCTCTACTTAGAATGCCTCTACTAGGCTTCCAAGGATGTATTTTCTAACTCTATAGTGTGAACAAAGAAGAAAAGGTTACACAGATGCTTTTCTTATTAGATATTTGCATGTTAATTCAGTAGTAGTTATAATACATACTAAAGTAATAAAGCAAGAAACTAAAAAAGTGGGTGATGTGACTAATCTTCAGGATCAACGCTTAGAAAATTTAAAGATGTACTTTGCCAGCATAATAATACAACCCACATAAAAGATGAATAACATTAGCATTTCAAACAATATTTATTTTTCCTATAGTATGTTTTAAACATACAGATGAGATTTGATTGAAACATCACAGGGAAATGCTTCAGCTTCTTTTCACATGGAAAACAGAAATTTTTCTCAACTATTCTACTCAAAATTTAAGTGAGGAAAATATGAACTTCATAATTCTGGATGTTGTTTTTATGGATTGTATAAGTTCTCCTTTAATTGTCTGCACCATATTCTTAGGGTGGTAGCGTCGTAGGTCTAACATGACAAAGTAGAAATAACTGGGTGACTGCACAACAGATAATCATTGTCTTATACTTCAGGAGGCTCCAAGATGGAAATCAAGATGTCCGCATGGACTTTGCCCTCTGAAATCTGTCAAGCAGAGATCCTTCCTTCCCTTCAGGTTGCTCACAAGTTCCTTGATTAGTGGCAGCACAAGTCCAATCTCTGTGTCTTTCTTCATGTGATATTCTTCCGTGGGTCTATATCACTCTCTCTGTGTCTGTTTCTGAGGCCAAATTTCTCATTCCCATAACAACACCAGTCATATTACATGAGCCGTATCCTGATGAACTCATTTTAACTTTATTAAACTTTTTGTTTTCATTTAAGATTACCTTCTAAAGTACTGAAATTTATAACTTTGATACATCTTTTTGATAATACACAATTCAGTGCCTACTAAGTTTCTCTTTTCTGAAAACTTTGCTAATACAATTCAAAGATTATGTTATTCATTTTTAAAAATTTCTTAGTTCTACATAAAAATGTTAAAAATGCAAGATATAGAAAGCTAGTTGATAGCTTTGATTTTTTTTGTAGAATAAAGGTGTTATGAAAAAAATCACATTAGAAGTTTTCTGATTCTGTAATGCCATGTTACATAAAATTGCAGTTAGACTAGAAGTCTCAGACATTTCTCTAGGTAGCAAAATCTGAATTTTTTTTCCCTACAGCAAGTATAATACTGGAAAGTCAGTGCATAGTTGATAATGAGGAGCTGCAGGAAAAATGAATTTCTAAAATGATTTTTCTTTTCATTTTCTGTGAAACTTCACCTATTTCATAGTTCAGTTCAAAACTCTGTATCTTAGATTTCACATTCATGATCATTGATCTGTTTGCAACTTGGAATGCCAACATACCCTTTACAATCATTAATTTCAGAATATCAATATTCTGTGGGAAGAAAAGCTTCTTATTTCTGTTTTGTCTGTATGATCCAGCTTTCAATAGACTGGAAAGTAATAATGAAGAATTTTAAGAAATTAAAAATATTATAGTTTCAATTAAAAAATATTATAGTTTTCAATTAAAAACCTACTTACTCATTGCAATGACATTGACTGTGTGTATATAATAATAAATATACAGTTACTATACCTTGAGAATTAGAGTGCATTTTAATTACATTTAAATAGAAGATGTAATTTTCATGTATTTAATTTGAATTGTGAAAAAGATTACTTATCAATAAAAACAGATTTATACTAATGATAGTTTTAAAAATCATGTTCTTTATTCAAATATTAACATTTTATGTAATGTATATCATCAGTATCATGACATTTACTTCCCTTAATAAAACAATTTTCTCTTTACAAAAGTAACATTGATATACCCAAGAAAGTAGACTAGGATGGAAAAAACACATAAAAAGTATTATTTTATATTGAAATAAACAATTTATTTTATTTGGGTATGACATCATTTAGTATTTACCAATTATTTGTTAGATATTCCTAAAGATACGTGTTTTGGTTACTTTTCTCTTGTTGCTGAGACAAACACCTGACACCCAAAATTAGGGAAGAAAAGGTTTATTTAGCTTACAGTTTCTGGAGATTTCAGTCCATAATCAGCTGGCTCCAAGGCAAGGTGGCATGGCACAGGGGCAACACATCAAGGCAGCAGCCAGAGCAGAAGAGAGCAAACAAGCCTCTTCTCTACCCTTAAATTGTACACAGGCCACCCCACCCCCACCAAAACCTTCAGGGTGGGTGTAACACTCATAAAATGTCCTTGCCCTCCTTTGCACAGGATGAGGATATTTACAAAGTAAGAACCCTAGCTCCCTGCTGAGTCTCTCAGTTAAACTTCTAAACTTCTCAAGTTGACACAATGTATTAACCATAAGAATATGTTTGCCCAACATAATATTCAGTTTAATAAAGATACTGTATAGTAATGAGAGCTATGAATTAAACTAACAAGATCACTTTGAATTTTTTAGAAATTTTCTGCTATACTCTGAGATAAAAGACCATCAATCAACTTACATTTATATCAAAATGTACGTGAGACACAGCTAGATAAAAATATATATTTGTCTATCTCAGGTAAATGCTGAAATCTTCTTTTGATAGTTTAAATGATACAATATGTGTTTCTCCCAAGAGTAATATGTATGGTATGTATAACTTTCACCTATGAGTGTGTGTTATGGTTGATACATTGTGTCAATCTAAGCAGTTTAGAAGATTAACTGAGAGATTCAGCAGGGAGCCAGGGTTCTTACTTTGTAAATATCCTCATCCTGTGCTAAGGAGGGCAAGGACATTTTGTGAGCACTACACGTGACCCCAGAAGGGAAGGGTGGCCTGTGTACAATATAAGGGAGGAGAAGAGGTTTGTTTTTGACCCTTTTGCTCTAGCTGCTGCCTTGAAGTGTTGCCCCAGTGTCACACCACCCTGCTTTGGAGCCAGCTGATTATGGACTGAAATCTCCAGAAACTGTAAGCTAAATAAACCTTTCCTTGCTTCACTTTGGGTGTCAGGTGTTTTGTCCCAGCAACAAGAGAAAAGTAACCAAGACAGTGTGATTTCCTCTACAGCTTATAGCAAACATGTGAGATATCTTGAAATATCCCATGCTAAGTCATATTGTTTTTTTGATCTTTCTGATCTTAGTGAGTGAGAAATTCATTGGAAACTTTGGTTTTTAAAAGTCATCTATTATGTTTTTTCTATATTCATTTTTTTCCCTGATGACAAACTTTTATCAAAGTTTGGAGAACTTGAGACACATTCTTCCCTGAGCAAATCCATTTGCCCACTTTGAAAATTCTTTCTAATTCTATTCATAAGAATAAAATGTCAATAACAAAGGCTTATTAACTGTATAGAAATCAACTTTAAAAAAGTAATATCAGATTATTCCATTTCCCTTCTTAAATCTCTTCAAAAACTTCCTCTCGCTGTTAACATTTTTTCTTTATTCATGGTTTCAAAAGCATGGTCACTACCCTCACCCAGCAGGCAACAGTAGAACTGTCCCTTCTGTTCTGGGAAAAGTCTAAGTGTGTGCCTTTGCAATACCAGTCTAGCGGGTTCTCATTTATAGTTGTCTAATTGATGTAGTGCATAGTCTTTATGCCCCATACAGATATCTTTTATCAGGTTGGTGCAGTTACACACTAGCTACTGTGTAGCCTTTTTCTCTTAACCCTGGAATATTGCTCTCAGCAAAGGAAATCACCTTACCAATTATTCTGAAGAGGTAATTATCCCTTCTAAGGCAAGCCTGCAGCCAATGACTGAATGATACAAGTGTGCAAGTCCAGCATTCTCTCTAGGAGATAGCAGCCTTTGTTACCACTCATGCTCCAGAGTATCCTGAGAGCTCAACCTGATGTCACACACATTTACCTTGCTTCTTAATCTGATGTATTCTCACCCCATCCCACCTCCTTTCATATTTCACTGAAATTGCATCCTCAAAAATCCTCTTTTACTAAAAATTCTCATCTGTAGCACTGCTTAAATATGACCACAGATATTTGGTACCAAATGGAATCCAGAAAAACGAACTTTAAGGATGGAATGTAAAACCACTCAAATTGTTGCCTGGATGGTAACAATCACTTTATGCAAGATTTTGGATGAACTACTGAGTTTCCCTGGGATGCTCCAGGAGTGTGACTACAGAAATTTTTCCTTTCTATATAAACTAGGACAAAATACAGATAGAATAGATGTGCTACTGTGTGCAACATCACTGATAACTGTCTGATAGAAATTTTAACCATGAAGTCTGTGGAATTGAATAGATATTGTGACAGTTATGAATTTGTTGTTACCCATTATTCACAAATTTTTAAGCCAGAGGCCTTATTGGAAGCATTTAAAATAAATTTGTTTTACTAAGGCTTGAAGCTGGTGTTACAGGTACTACATACAAATAAAATGCACCTCTACCGAATATTCAGTTTTCATGTCAGGACTGATAATGCAAATACACACCAAAAAATTTTAAAATGGTGTATTATTCACCTAACGGGACTTCTGAAGACCAGAACAACTCCTTGCTGTAGACTTTCCAGAAAACCTAAACTATCTGGAGAGAGCAGAAAGAAGTCTTATGGTGATGAGAGGGTGAGGCCAGGCTTAGTGTCCCTGCATTAGTGTCCCCAGGCTTTCTTACTCGCATTTTCAAATACGGACACAGAACAAACATAGCAGCATGCAACTATTTGCTCTTTGACCAAAAAAAAAAAAATACACTTGGAGGAAAAACAACTTCTTTATTAAATTTTGCTTGAAACCTGGCTATCCACATGCATAACATTGAATCTAGACTCATTTTTTCTCACTATTTACTAAAGTAAAATCAAAATGGACCAAAGACCTAAGTTTTAAAATAGACACTTGATCTGAAGAAAATTAAAATAAGTGAAACTCTTGAATTCTTTAGCATAGGCAAGGACTTTCTAAACAGAAATCCTGTTGCACAGGAAATGGTACCAAGAATCATCAAATGGGATCATATCAAATTAAAAAGATTCTGAACAGCAAAAAAAAAGAACCAATAGCTTACAGAATCGGGAAAAAATCCAAGCTATTCATCAGACAGGTTCTAATATCTAGAATTTATAAGGAACTAAAACATGTTAGACACCCCTATCACTCCCAAAAAAAGAATCAAAAATAGGTAAGTTACATGAATGGATACTTTTTGGAAGTGCAATTTGCCAGTGAACACATGAAGAAATGTTCAACATGAATGACCATTAGAGAAATACAAATTAACACTGAGATTCCATTTTACCCTAGAAAGTATGCCGTAATCAAGCATTCAAATAGTAACAAATACTGTGGAGGGTGCAGGGTAAAGGGTTCCCCTCTATATTGATGTGAATGTAAATTAGGACAACCACTATGGAAATCAGTATGGAGATTCCTCACAAAGTTAAAACTAGAAATTCCATTTGACTCAGGTATTCCTTAGTTAGTTACCTTCCCAAAAGAACTAAATTCATATTGCAGGGATGCATGTATACTCATGTTTAAAGCTGCTTCTTTATAATAGCTAATTCTTGGAAGCACCTACCTGTCCATCAACAGATGAATGGATACAATAAATGTGGTAGTTAAACACAAGCACTACTCTGCCTCAAAGGAGGATAAACTTGAGTTATTTTTAGGAGAATGAATGCACTTTGACATCATAATGTTAAGTGACATAAATAAGATACAAGCTGAAATAGCATATGATTTCTTTTATGTGAGAACCTTAAAATATAAACAAAGAGAAAAATAAAAGATTGGTAACAGGAAATAGTGAGGACACATGTTTCTCAAATGGGAAGGAGGTCAAGAGATAAAGGGAGTGGGAGAGTGGAGATGAAAGAAATTATGTATATGTGTCACTTCTTCCCAAGGAATGTAAACAAAATGCACTGCAAGTGTGTACTAATAAAAAATAAAATTAAAAAAAAGAAGAAGAAGATTCCTGGGAAGTTTCTAGTAGTGCAGATATGATCTTTACTTTCCTTTGGGTCTGTTCTCAAATCCTCTCATGGAGTGAAGTGAAATAATTTCAGCACCGTCTGACTGAGAAAGCATTAGACCTGATAAGAGAGGAGAGGAATTTCATGTTAAAGAGACTGGAAGACACAGTTAATATATACTTGGAGAGTCTGGCTGAGTTGCAAGTGGAAGCAACTCCTTAGGGGGTCTCGAGGGAAGGAGACTAGGAAGCTGGATAAGTGAGATTTAAAAAAAATAAATAAAAGTATACTGCCTTACGCCCTTAGATGAACCTCTTGGAAGCGTCCCTGGAGCAGGTTTTAATATGTTGCTGAGATGACACTTGGGAGTCTGAGAAAAGTAAATTCCATATTGAATATATGATAGGTCCCAGATCTGTCATAGTGGGATGTGATAGAGAATTTTTAAAAAGCTTAGCAAAATTAGCATTCCTGAAAGAGTCTATTGATTGTACAGCTCTGGAAAATTCAAAATTTGACTATGTTTTTCTATGAAGGCTATAGAACATAATTTTACAACCTTGGCAGTGCAGACATCTGTGGATTGATCTTTGTTGTTGGGTGAGGAGGAGCTTCTCTCTACTCTAGACTTGATGTCTATGGTGTCTCTCAGTTGTGACAGCAGATATGGATCCAGATATTGCCATTTGTACGTTGGCATGGGATGGAGACAATTGAAAAGGCTGGAAATAACTGTTTTAGAGGACTAAATTCACCAATACAGCAATGGCTGTATCAGTGAGAGAAGTTTCAGTATTAATAAGAATTTCGAGAGTGATTCTTCAAGGTAGGCTGAGGCTGATAGCATGAGATGCTATTACAAAACTGGGCTCCTTAAAAGCATTTCAGTTAATATGATTCCGAAATGGCAAATGGCAAATGATAGAAACAAAATAGAATTTTTATTATAAAAGGGCAACATCTTATTATAATGGATTGAAGTGAAAATTGTTCAAAGCACATATGTCCTCAAGGAACAAGATCAAAGGAGAGCAAGACAGTGTAATTAGTTAACATCTATAATAAAAAATTATCAAGATAGAATGACCAAAATATTGAAGTTTGTTGCCTCAGTGAACACTCAAGAGTCCTTTCCCACTTTTCATGACCCAGATCTTTACTATCGGCAGAAGAAAAACTCATTGAAAAAATGTCACATAAAGAACACTGCAATAATACAGAAAGGGTATGATATATTCACAAAACTATTCATGACACTGAATTGGATAACTGTACAGTAAAGGAAAAGGAAATTTCAGATGTCAATGACTAGTAAGGAAAAAACAGTAGTGACATGGATACTAGATACCTAAATAATATTTTATCTGCCATGATAAAGGATAGACACACAGAATAAAACAATAAAGGAAGTCTTGGCCCAGTTCTGATTCACAAAGGATGTGCTGGGTCCAAGAAACTATATGGTAACCATTTCTCTATTTCACAAATACATAACTGGAATGAACATCTCCCCAGTTGACAGAACACACATACTGGTTTCTGCAGAGGGAGAACTATTGCATTAGGATGAATTAGGTGGAAGTTTCAGAAACTAATCATTTTCACAAACATATGCCAAACCATGAAAAAAAATTGCACCAGAGGGGAAACTAGTGTCCCCTACAAAAGGAGGATGCAGGGGCTTATCCTGTTGGTGCATGCCTGTGGTCTCAACTACTCAGGAAGATGAGACAGGCCAGCTTGACAGAGCATTTACTTGGCATTTCCAAGGCCCAGGGTTCATTGCTGAGTACTAACACACACACACACACACACACACACACACACACACACACACACGCACACAATGCAAGGATTCTGATCCCCATGTTATCACTGTTTAATACACCATACTTACATAAAAACAGTTGATTCAGAGCTTATGTAACAGAACTACTCCAAATTTAACTGCAGATATATGCTGGCATACCAGATGATTCATTCTTTTCCATATTCATTGAGGAAAATGATCAGAAAAAGTTCACATTTACAGTGGGTTTATTAAGGTAACATTGAGGGTTTTCTCTTAGATAATTTTATTTCTTTACCTTCAAATAAACGTACAAACATGCCCTAGTACTGTCTAAAATTTTTGCATGACATAAATGGGTATACTGTTTTAGTGATACCAACACAATTAACCTCATGAACAAAACATGGTAAGTTAACTAGATGCTCAGCAATAGAGATTAGAGATTAAATCTTCAGTGGTTTAGGCACTTGTTCAATTCCTGAAGGTTTTAGAAATTCAGGGAAGGTCAAGCTAGTGAAGAAATAGCTACAGTACTTGTCCCTTTGGGAACTATTGGCAGTAGACAGTACATATGGGGATACTAAGTATGACACATTTATTAGGTAAAATGAATAGCTGCAAATTTTGAGTGTGGGCCACAGCAAGAAAGAACTCGGAAATAGGTTTACACTGTTGTTTGAACCATACAGTTAGAAAATCTCAAGGAAATGCCATCTGTCATATGGTGATAAAAAAAAGTCTCAGCAAAAGTCAAAGCCACAGGATAAAGACATGCCATTTTTCAGCACATTTGCATGGCAAGAACAACTGTTGGGAAGCCACTGAGCACTGGTATACTCTGAACATCTAACCATGTGAAAGGGATCATAGAATTAGAACTACCTGTCATGAACTGGGTGACAGAAGACTTACCTAGACAGAGTCAGTTAAACCTTGTAAAAGAACAGGCATGCAACCTGTATCATGCTCAGGTAAGTTTATTAGGTAAAACTTATCTACATAAACAAGTGGTGCAGACTTCCATGCTACCTGCAATTGTTGGATTAAGATCTTTCCTTTGATTCAAAACCATGTCCTCAAGTTCAAGGGTCTGTTCACTAACCGATAGAGGAAGAAGACTGTTGGGGACCTGGTCAAGACCCCCAATCTCCCAAACGAGTATACAGTGAAGGCTTAAATAAATGAGACAAGTGATATGATTTTAGCGTTCCAGGTGGATCAAAACCCTCTAGTAGAGTTTGAGATTCTGAGGGCTGAGACAAAGAGCTTCTTTAGGTGGCCCATATTTATTAGGTTCTCAAACAAAGAGAGGGGATACTGAGGAAAGCATGAGAACTGAGCAGGACCTTGGGAGTTACTTCAAAGACTTCTCCAAGGAGTAAAATATGCCAATTTAGGAGAACTGTCTTATCTCCATGACGACATTTATGGTAGGAGTGAGACAGCAGTGAGATTCCTGCAGTTGCAGTTTATATCTACTTAATTGGAGGTGGAGCCAGCTGTCCTCAGCTGTGGCTTTATCTTGCCTTTTGAGGCATCGGGTCAGCCATGCCCCAGCCATGTTGCAGCTCTGCACGTGTGTTCAATTTCCAGCTTCAATGGCTCCCAACAGAAGGCAAAGCTTGCTTCATGAATAAGACACCTCGCTGTGTGAGTGTGGTCAGAAATAGACTTTTGCTGTAGTTTGGCTGCACTAGAGCTTCTTAAGTGGTAGCACTGAAATACACGAGTCAGAAGAAATTCTTCAAGTGCACAGTACATTGGGACATATGTCTAGTTATCAACACTATGTGATAAGAGAATGGAACCAAAATTATCACATGCAATAATGCTGGACTATGACAAATTGTTTGCCTATTTGGTTAGAGGCTGAGAAAGAAAATCTTGGAATATTGGGTAAAAGAACATGTGGAGAAGATACATGTAGCTGAATGTACAGGGATGGGTACAGACATGCAAGTTATTATTTCATAAATTAATGCCCATTGGAGAATACCCATTGAGGAAGAGACTATGTTGCTGCCTGAAATTAGTGACATACATTGATTCAGGACACAAAGGATGGAAATAAGAATGCCACTGTTGACCCAATGAGCTTCTCAGGGATTTTATGTTACTTGTATTTTCAGCTTTAGTCTTCATGACTCTTATAGTCTTAGTTTTCACAGGAAAGATGCTTACTCATGTAGACACTCAATTTATATAGCTAATGCTGCCTCATGATTACATTAGATTCCTTGTGCTAGATGAACACCAGGAAAGGGTTAATGAACTAGAGAAATAACTGAAAGTGAAAATAAATGGTAGAGTTACTAACAAATACAGGAGAGAAAGGAATATGTTTGATACTAAGATGATCAATTGGAAGATACTTCATATTTTGGTTCAGTTTTAGCTATAGCTGAGCAAGTACAGAAATTTTAAATTAAATAATTAAATTGAAAGTAATGCTCACAACACTCAGAAGTGGAAGTCTGTGTTCAACAAGCAAGTCATCTAGTATAACAAAGTACTGAGAAGAAAGAAGTCTAGAATTGATTGTAAAAGGAAAGATAGTAAGTATCATTTGTGGTCCTGATATATATCCTAGTTGCATGAAAAGTAGTTAATTCTATCACCTCTTGTCTTATAAATTTCTTTACAACTTGTGACCCATCACGATCCTGAAGAAGTTGTTTTAATGGAGGAAAATTAAGGTAGGACATAAGTAGGTCTGAGTATTTCAAGTTTTGGATTATAGTAGATGCTGTTGATGCCTCACCCTGATTTTTCCCGGACTTATGGCACTCTACTCTTGCAGCTTCTGTGCTTACTGAGAATTGTAGCTTATAGTGTCACCCCTCTTTTGAGAAATACTTTACCTTGAATTAATTTATTCAGAGATGCCTTTGAGATTTTGCATTTGTACTTGAGTCACAGAGCAATCTAAGTCACTGATCGACTGATAAAGATGAATAAAAATGTCTGATCCTCTTTTCTCAAGAAAACAATAATTTTTTGGTGACATTTATGGTCCAAAGTATCCTACTGTATAAAAATATGGCTACACTTTAGCTAAAAACAACTCTTTTGTTTCTACTCTGAGTTACTTTTCCTTGTAGGTGCCTTTGGAGGGTATTTCCGAAGGTTCTGAGAACCTACATTAAAGAACTGAATTCTTTCTTACCATTTGCACCATAGCTAAAATGTAGTTTCATCAAATGTTGGGCCACCAGTTGTGGTGGTACATGCCTGTAATCCCAGCATTAAAGAAGCTGAGGCAGGAGAATCACCATGGATTCGAGCCAGACTAGGCTACATAGTGAATTCAAGGCCAGCTTGAAAAACATAGTGAGACTCTTCAAAAAAACTGTTGACAGACTTCTCTAAACTCAATATTGCTAGGTCGGAATTGAATTATTTAGCTGAAGATTTCTCTCCTAATTTATCATTAGAAAATTAATTGAAAAAGTGACGAATTGCTGAACAATACCCAGAGTCAAGCATAGAAGGAAGACTCAAATTGGTCATTTTAAAAATGCTGCTGCTCTTCTAGCCATGTTTTCATGTCAAGGATCAGAACACTGATGAAGGGCAACGCTTTTGGCATCCACACTGAGAAAGAAAAGCTTTGCCATGCTCAACCAGCTATCACTTCTACACAGTTGTCCTACAAAGCATAGAAATTAGACAGATTTTGAACAACATAAACAGATCTTGTTAAACATGTAATACAGACGTCAGCGATTCTAGAGAGGAAGTAGCATTAAATGAATAAAAGATATAACATCAATAATTATAAGAGAAGTAATCATGAAATAACAGTGTCTATCTAGATGTATATTAGAAAATTCTAAAGAGATTTTAAAAATATTTTAACTAATGAAACAAAAATTTATAGAATGGAGGCCTGCACATTACTGTTTTTTCTTAATCTCTAGGTGATTACTAGTGTGGAGATTGTACTTATACAACCTGTCAAGTTCATTTTTATGAATACTAAAAAAAAGTACAATATTGACAATGACCTATGCCCTTCCAAAAAAATTAAAAATAGAAATAAAAAGAACTAGCTGGGTGTAATACCAGGATTTCCACTCTCCTTTAAAACAACATCCACTGATTATAGGGATAAATAATAGAATGATACATAAGCTAGAGTAATTTACTGTGATATGTACAAATGTTTATACATATGAATGTGCTGTGTATATATTTGATAATGTAGCCTGCATATCCTAAAACACAATCACCATAAATGAATGCAAGCAGATAATATAAAAATTTTCATAGTTTAGAAGAACATTCAATGAAGTGTTGTCCATGGAATACAAGCTTCGTAGTTTGCAATGATCCCACTCAACATAATACTATCCCTAACAAAACAGAAACGTTAACAAGAATAAATGATACAGTAAAACAATGAATTTTATAACCTTACCTTTGATAGCCCTAATACCTATTAGTACATTAAAAACTGGTAAAAGTTTTTTTTTAACTCACAAAGACTGAAAAACTTCTTTGATTTCTTGAATCTGGTTATGTGTACATATATATATATAACATCAAGGAAATATTAGTAAATAAACTTTTCAACCTTAGTTGAGTGTTTCACAATTTATAATAGAACACTTTTTTGGACTAAACTTCTGGTAGTTTAATAAATCAGTGTTGTGTTTGAGACTTTTTTTGGAAAATGTTGACTTTTGCCATCAATGACCTTTCCAGGATATAAAATATTAAGGTAACCACTTTTCTCTTGCTCTGAATTTTAAGGCTAAGTATCTCTGCTGATTTTACATGATAGTCAATTTATTAGACCTGCTAGGAAAAGAACTATAGATTGACATTTCACAAAAGACATGGTTGCAGCAAAACCTTTTATTCCTGTATTCTAACAAGAACACATTAAGCTAGTAAAGTTGTACTAAGTCAAACTGAGAATTTTATCACATTATGTAAAAATTTTTTTCACATATTTGCTCAGAGATGACTACAAGATGCTGGTTTGTAAAATAGATGCTCCCTGACTTCTAATGATTTGACTTACATTTTTTCTGGTGGTAAAAAGGCGGTACCAATTTAGTAGAAATCTTATTTCAAACTTTGGACTTTGAGTTTTCCTGGGCTAGTGATTAAGGTACTATCCTCTTATGATATTGGACAGGGCTGCAAGGCTCAGCTTCCCCAAACCATGCATTGATAACAACAAATTAACCATACCCTACCATGTCCTGGATGTTGCAGTGCAAAACTGTGTTGTTCTAATTTAAAGTAGTGATCAACTTTAATGTTCAGTATTATGAACATGCATATGATAGATCTATTGCCACATGATCCCATTTCAGAGGAGGAATGTTTGTGATTGAATTAGCATTCTCTTTGGCATATATGTAGGAACTAAGTATTTCTAATCATAAAAATGAATCAAACTTTATGTAATATGATGATTGATTCTAAATATGTTATGAAAAAGGAATCTGAAGCTATTTTTAAGTAAAGCTTCTATGAAAATATTGCTTTCAGATATAGTATTTTTCAATAGCCTTGAAACATTTTCAACAATTTGTAGTTCCTACAAAATTACAATTGAAGTCGTAGTGCACAAAATAAGAGAAAGAAAAATCATCAGGACTGAATATGCAGCATTATCTTCTCATCGTACTACATATTGCTCCCCAACACCAGTCCAGTTTAGTTTCTCTTCTGATGGTCTTGCTTACACTTGTTTGAGAGTAGCCTGCACCGATCAGGCTCAATCCAACCTGTAGATACAGATTCACAGCAATCCTTGACTGTGGTATTTGAGAGAACGGAATCCCACCTGCAGTGATTCACATGGACTAGAGCAGAAAAACAATTCTTCAAAGAACTAAAGTGGCCATAAACTCAGGCTCAGGAGTGGTAATCGGGACAGGGATTAAGTGGTATGAAAAAGGGATTTTGTACAGCAGGATTGTGGGATCCCCACCCTACACTTGTTAAACAGTAAGAACATGGCAACCTCCTAGAGTTCATATGTAACATCTTTAACTATGAAGTCTGATATCTCACTTATTCCTTGGGTAAAGTAGTATTGGCTTTAAAGTTGTCAGTCAATAGCTGGGACACTTTCAGTGCTGTCGAAAACTGACACTCGGGTTCTTATTTTATTGCAAAAAAAAAATACCATCCTTGTCCCCAGTTTTGACTAAAATTTCATCCAATGCAAAGTGTCATAAGAAAGGAAAGAGTAACATAAATGCTACTGATGCTGTCATTCTCTGCTGTCTTTTATGTGAATTCAGGAAGGAGGCTCAAGTGATTCTATCACATGTCTTCTGGAGAATAGCTCACTCTTAGGTATAATTATTTATTTTCTTTATTTCTTTCTTTCCTTTTTTCTTTTTCTCCTTCCTCTATCCCTCCTTCTCCTTCCCTTTCTTCCTTTCTGGATTTTTATGAGATTCCTTTATTTTTAAATTTTGAAAGTAAATTTGTGTAAAGGTTAATCAAAAGTATTAAGTAGTCAGTCAACTGGCAACCACTCTGCATTATATATTTAAGCAACGGTTTCTCTAGACTATGGGTATTAATATAGTACTGAACAATCTCGATAATATACAATTCACAAATAAAATTCACCCATTTAAAATACACAATTAAACCATTTTTAGAAATTCACTGAGATATGCAAACATTGCAACAGCAAAAGCAATTTTTTCACCTCAAAATAAACCTCAGGTTCTTTAGTTATCAGTCCCTTATTTCCTCACACCTCCTGCCCTAAGCAATCAGTAAGATACTTTCTGTCTTTATAGATTTGCCTACACTGCGCATTTCATCTGAATTGAATCATACAATGTTTGGTGTTTACAAACTGGTTTCATCTACTAAGGGACTTTTTAAATTCTTCTTAAGTGAAATAAGAACATTGAGTTTGAAACATCTTTAAACTCAGTGAAAAAAACACTAGCAGGGAAAGAAAGGAGTAAGGGCTAGATAGATGTATCAAGATTTGGAAAACACCCTTCAAATGTGAGGAAAGTCAGAAATAAGTTTGGAA